>PVKM010014277.1:0-29244 GCA_004027735.1 Carollia perspicillata
CATGTTTTAAGCATCTAAGGTATATATTCAACACATTCATTAATTTGTGGTGGCATTTGATTAATTTTAATATGCTGTTCCTATTTGGAAGGACACCAGGCTTTTCCAAGCTCAACAGGGGTAATAGTTACCATTTTATAGTAATGTTAAGAGACTGCCATTGTTTTTTAATTCAAGCAGCCTAACAACAGATCACTTTGAATTAAAATTAATTTTATGATACCATACAAAATTCATGAGACTAAGACACAATTTCCAAATATCTAATTTTTCTTCTATGCCTTCTACATATCCTGCTCATTCATTAAATCAATAATATATTGAAGTCCTGCAGAATGTTCCAGCACTGTGCTAAACATTAAAATTCTGTATTTGTGAGAACTTCTTCCTTCATCCCTAAACTCTAATTCCCTCACTCCTGTTCTCTGAAGCAAAGTACTGTGTGTGCTGTGTGCTCCCAGAAGCCCTATTCAGGACTGAGGCGCAGGCCATAATCAATGATACATCTGAAGGCCAACCCAGTTCCTGAGTGGAAGGCCTCTGGTAAATGCTCCGCAGTGTAACTTCTCCCTCTGCCTAGCCCTGCTTCCTTTGTGTACCCCCTAAACCACCCCACCCCTCTGCTTTTCGGTCCCAAGAACATTTCCAAATACATTTTCTGCCCATGAATCTCCATCTCAAAGCCTGCTTCCCTGAGAACTCACCCACTCACACACACTCTCCTCAGTTGTGCTCCATAACTGAAACTTCCTCCACCCCTGACCTGAGCATCCCACTCACTTTCTCATTACCTCTGCAGCCACGCCATCAAAAGAGCATTCTTCTCAGCATCCATAATCTGAGCTACATGTCGGTGGAAATAATACGACAGTACTTGCTGGTGACCATCTTATGATTTAAGATTATTAATTAAGCAAGAAAGCTTATGTATTTGGGAGATTTATAAGCATTAGATGAAAGTAAAGAATTTCCAGAAAAGCGGGGAAAAGAAGAAATAAAACTATTTGGAAACATAAAGACTTTTCCCCTGCCTTAAAACAGATTACTATCTACCATAGCAAAGTATGAAAATTTGTGTTAAAACTGGAGTTTAAATAAATTAGAGAAAAGAAAACAACAAAATGCTCAACAGGCATCAAAGTGGCCTTTACTTATTTAATTTTCCTTTCAACTTATAAATGCTATCACAATTCTAAAAAGAATAGACTTGAATGAAAATTTTTTATTATGAAGATAAAATCTAAGAAGGATAATTACATGCTATTTTACAATTCCTTGTAAAAATAATAACATGAAAAATTAGTAGAAAATGAAAATCTGAAAAGTTATCTGAAATCTGAAAATGTTAAGCAATTTTCCCTGCATCTTAGTTCTGATCACTTTTGCATATCTGGTTGAAAAGGGGATTCTTCTACTTTTGTTAACAATGGAGTATGTCCTTCAGAGCTTGGCATAGTTTTTAAGAATCATCTGAAGCTTCTGGCTCAGCATGATGTTCCCATTGGCCTTCAGTCGGCCACTAAAGAATGCCTGGAAAGGAAAGACAGAAAAAGAGCGTCAAACTTTATCATGTTACATTTTATTTGTGTTTTTAAAACATTGTTCAAAAACTTTTTTTCAGACTGAACACAACTGAATTAACAACAATGGCAATTTTTATCTAGCAATGATAGTTTAATGATAATAGATACTTTTAGACAACTAAGAAAAATATATACTCCTTGTGTGTTTTACAAAACCATAAAATAATTTATCTGAACTGAAAGATCTGGGTATCCTGCTTCAACCTACGCTTCTAGCTTTAGTTTATATTCTTACACATGAATTTGAGACCATACAAATATAAGTCTTTACTGTATTCTTAATAGTTAAAATATTAAATTCACAACTTTTAAAAGCAGATTAAAAATACTTACTACATCTTTATGAAATAGAAAGCCGTATAATAATAAATTAAGGCAGTACAACAGAGCAGTGAATCAATCCTGGACTACAGCATTAGAGGACTGAGTTAAAATCTGGGCTCTGACCCTTACTAGCGAGCTGAGCTTAGGCAAAGTATGTGATATCTCTGAGCTCTACCCTTCTCATCTGTAAAGGGCAAGACGACAGTACCTAAATCATGCAGCTTTGTTGTATGAGTTGAGTGAAACTGTGTAAAGTGCTTAGCTTAGTGCTTTTATACGTGGTAAGAGCAGAGCAAGCTCATTATTACCAAGCAAAAGGCTGTCATGTTAAAACACTAAAGGCTCCTGGACCACCTCTGCAACTGACCTGACAGAAGAAACATGTGCAAGTTGCTAAAGTCCTTCCTCAGTGTCGAGTTCCCTATCAGTAACATAAAAATAATAAATCAGTTTTTATAGCTCATTGAGAAAATAACAGAATGTGAAATAAAAAAGAACTCCCTAGATTCCTATCTAGATTATAAATCGTAATTGCTATGTATAATCAACATTACAAAGCAGCCCTACAAATACAATCTTACTTGAGAAGCACAGCCAACAACTTGAAGTGGGCATAACAGTAGTTCTCACCCCCAGCTGAGAGATGGAAAACTGAAGTTCAGAGAGCTTAAATAACCTGCTCAAGGCCACAGAGCCAGCTAGAAGTAAGGCCATTCACTGCTAATTAACTAGTAGCAACTTAGTCTCAGAAACAAATCCTCATCAGCTGAAGGAAAAGTAAAAAACTACTTAAACTTTTTATACCAGAATCCATTGCTAGACATTCAAACTGGAGACAGGAATTTCAAAACCAGGGCTGCTTTCACCGTGCAGTTACAGAAAAGACAGTGTGCGACTCCTGCAGAGGAGGAGTCAGGACGCAGACCTGCTTGTCAGGTCCTGAGGTCTGAGGGGGGCTTACAACCTGAAATAAGAATGCCTAACTCCTTGGTGTAAATACACCAATATTTGATGCTTGTTATTATTAAGTGGAAGAACTGTGTACATAAACCTTTGTTCTTATCTATTTTCTTAGAATAGATTTCCTAGAAGAAGAGTTACTAAATCATGACATTTCTTACATTAAGGTTCTTGAATATACTTCCAAATTACCAGAGTTTCCAAACTATATAGACACTGTGAGACACCAGGGCATCCCAGCAAACCCACAGGGACACACAAAGGAGTATTTAAAAACTGGTCAAATATAAAAAACTACAACATGGGAAACTACTCTTGTTTGGACCTAAATACTTAATAAACTGAATCATTAGGTATTTCTTTGGAACTAGGAGGGCCATGCAAGAAGTACTGACTGAGACTACACTTTGCCAAAAAGGAAGACAGTCGGTGAACCTCTGCCACCACGCTTCCCAGAAAGACTACACCAAATGACTGTCCCTTCCAGCCACATGTGAATTCTCTTATCCCAACCTTAACAATGCTATTTTCTTAATTTTTGAAAATTTGAGGTGAAAATAACTGCTTTAATTTGCATTTTTAGATGCTGGGGAAAATCAATAGTTTTTCTAATGTATATTAGTCATTTCTATTTCTTTTATTAATGACTGGTTCATAACTTTTGCCCATTTTTTCTATTTTTTCCCATTCTTTTGCCCATTGAGGTCTTAGTGCTTTCCAGAATTTTTATAGGTTATTAATACCAATAAACTGTGAACCGTTATCATCTTATTTCTTTCCCAGGTTTATGGGAATACCTTATGGAATCTGACATGCAGAAGTTTTTAATTTCTAAACCACTGCTATTGAGGTATGTTCCTTATTTCTGCCTTTGCTTTAATCTACTTGGTATTAACGGATTGACTACAGTACACTAGGCAATGTTCCAGGCTAGAAACAGACATCTCTCCCTGTTCTCATTAAGCAAGTATTACAGTAGGGAAGTCAAAACTATAAAATGTAAGCAAGTACTCTCAGACTGGAAGTGGTCTGAAACCTATTTAGTAAGCCAGGTGAGAGATGATGGAAGCTTGGATCACAGTGATGTCCCTAGTGATGAAGAGAAGATGTATTCTGGAGAAAGATCAGGCAGTATTAAGTATAGAAAGGACTCAGAGATAAGGAAGCCAGTACAATTCTTATATTACTGAGCATATTAATTTGCATGGAGAGATGATGGTGCCATTGCCTGAAAAGGAAAAGACTACAGAGAAAACTAAATCATGAGTTCTACATTGGACACAGTAAGTTTGAGGTGTCATCAGAGAAGTCAAGTAGAGAGCTGGTTGTACCACTATGGAACTCAGAGAAGACAATGGAGTGAGGCATTTAAATCTGTGAGCTGTTAACATATAGATTATAGAAGACCATTCTGCATGGGGGGGGGGGGCCCAGCTCCTACTCGGAAAGGCCATTGGAAAGCAAGGTCCTGTACACAGGACCCACACCCATGGATAGGTTCTCCTACGTGGAACCAGGCCTGCATTGTATGTAGACCACTTTGAGACTTGCTTTTTGCTAAAACTCCCTCACCCTGAACTGAGGCAGCAAACATTTACTGCATATCTTTAAACTAACTTCCTAAAATCTATGCTAAACCTTCCAAGGACCAGTGTAACCAGTTCAACCACTTTTCCCTTTCATTTGCAAATATCCTTCTTTTTGATGTTATTAGCAACATCCTCTCCTTTGTTCTCTGTAAAAGGTAACCACCTGAAGCGAACCTGTGCATAGTAAATGAGGACCATCCTCAATGAACTGTGCCCAGAAAAGCAATAAAAGCTTGTCAAGGCAAGGGCCAGGGTGCTCTCCTCTTGAGAGAGTGGCTCCGCCGTCCCTTTTCCTCCATGGGACTCGGTAGTCCATGTGAACTTGTCTCGTATCTCATTCACAACACCTCAGACACTGTGGTCTGGTGTCCATGTCAATAGATGGCTTAAAATACCATGGGATGGATGAAGTCATTTAAGGGAAACATTACTTAGAAATGAGCTGTAAAATGAGCCCTAAGAAACATCTACATTTAATGGCTGGGGTAGAAGACACCAAAGGAGATTAGGAATAGCCAAAGGTGAAGAAAGCAAAATGGGAGAATATGGTGTCATGAAAGCCAAAGAATGAAATTATTTCAAGAAATTGGTGATTAACTAAGTTAAATGCTCCTGAAAGGTTGAGTAAGGCATAGACAGAAAAATATTCATTGGAATTAGCAAAATAGTAGTCATCAGTGACCTTTGAAAGCACAGTATCAGTGCAGTGACAGATACGGACGTCAGATGAGAAAGAGCAGAAAAGCAAAGATAAGAAAGTTGAAAACTGTGCTGTGCGATAAAGACGACGCCAGCACGTGCGGCTCCTGAGCACTTGAAACATGGTTAGTCCTGGCTGAGATGCAGTATAAGTATAATATACACACTGGATTTTAAAGACTTGGGGTTTGGGGTTTTTTGGGGTTTTTACATTTTTTTAAAGATTTTATTTATTCTTAGAAAGAGGGAAAGGGAGGGAGAAAGTGAGAGAGAGAGACATTAACGTGTCGTTGCCTCTCATGCGCCCCGGCACTAGGGACCTGGCCTGCAACCCAGGCATGTGCCCCAGACTGGGAATGGGACCGGCAACCCTTTGGCTCGCAGACCCACACTCAGTCCACTAAGCTATGCCAGCTAGGGCTGTTCTGTTCCTTATAAAGTTGCATAGTTTTCTTCAAATAAGTACTGAACTTTCTTATTAGGGTAGTAATTAGTATTTTTTAGTTTAAGTGGTAATTATAAACAATTTTTTCAATTGTATCTTCTATTTGGTTTTGCTATGTGAAAGCTATTTTTTAAATAATTTTTATGTATTTAGCCACTTTGAATTCCTCTATTCTAAGAACCCATCAGTTGATTCTCCTGGAATTTCTAGCTACATAATCACAATTTGAAAATAACAAAATTTTCTAATGCATTCACCACATCAGTTACTTTCATTCTGTGTGTCTATAACTTGGCCAAAAGTTTCAGAACAATATTAACTCATCATGGTCAGAGAGGGCTCTCTTGTCTTAATCACGATTTTCCACTGAAATGTCTGTTCCTAAATATTTCACTTTCAATAAGACACTGGCTGTTATGTTCTATCCTTCTATTTCCAGTTTTCAAAGATGATTATGATAAGCTCTTAATCTTACTGTCAGGAATAAATGTCTAATTTTATGAAATATCTACTAATATCATAAGATTTTTCACCTTTGAACTAATAACATAATATAATAAAAGTCTAGATGTGGGTTTTGTAGTGTCGATATGCTAAAGAAGAATATCACCAAAAATCCAGTTCTGAAGACTGTCAGTTGAAAATCTATTAAAAAATTCATGATCTGTCAACCACTGTGTCTTCAGAATTGTAAGAATTCTGTATCATAAATCAGAATTTGGAAGGCAGCCCAAAACTGCCAATTGCCAAATAGGAAGCAATAATGATGAATAAATGAACACTTTAAGAATGTGCTTATTACCTTCTGAGGATCGAGCTTGCCCAGCACTACATCAATGAAGTCTTCATCGGAAATTGTGATTGTTACATCAGCAGAGCCTTTTGCAGGGCCTTGATACACTTTTCCAGTACCATTTTTCAGGTCAATAGCTGAGAAAAATAAGAAAAAACAATGTGTGTCATATTTTCTTCACAATATGAGAGTAAAACAAACCAACTAAAACGCAGACATTTTTACAGTTCCTAAGATAATGTATTGCTTATTCTACAATACATATTACCTGTCATTTAGAAAGAAAATTAAGTCCTTTATTTTTTATTTTTTTATAAAGAAGCTCTTCAACATAATCAAATCAATTTTTTCCTCATTAAAGAAGCTTACATGACAGAACATTTTAAATGTGAATCAATGTAGAATAATGTAAGGAATAAGTTAGTGGAGGTTGTCTATCAAAGCCATTAGGTTCAAATACTCTGCAGTCAACAAAGGAAGTCAACTGGATTTCAAACCAGTTGCAGGTTGCAGGAAGGGAATACACATTATAGTCACCTTTCAAATACCTGAATTCATCAAGTTAATCAACATATATTTTAAAAAATATTCTAATCAGTTTTGTTACACTTATGATTTTGTAAAATACTTATTGTCCTAATTGTTGTACATAAACTTTAAAATTAGCTCCTTTTCTGTTAACTGTTTTTGACAGAAGAATTAAGTGTCCCAGAAACAGGCTGGACACTAGAAAAGCTATTAAAAATTTTCCTTCATTGCTCTCTGTATAACATTTATAGAGCTTTATGCCATAGTTACTCTTTAGAAAATTTTAATTACCTCATATATGACTGTGACCAATCATCTAATAAGCCCAATTCTACTCATCCAGCTTCAGCCTCTTGAAGGTGATTTTTCTTGCCACAGTGAAGGAGCTATAGCCACACCACTCTCTGTAAGAGTGTATGGGGACTCCCAATTTAGGGTCAAGGAAAGGCTACACATACATAAGAAAAAACCAGAGTGCTTAACTACATCTTGCTTAGTCAAGCCTTGCTCCAGAGAGAAAATTAATCACTCTAACTCTCCACAGAGAAGAATACTGCCGACTAAACTAAAAACATAATTTAACAATAATGGTCACCTTGGGGAGGGGAAGAGGCAAAGAGAAGGGAACTTCTTGACTTTGTATATCCATTCATTCACTTCACTGTTTCCACTGGGGCTGTCACATGATACACAAGGTACTAGAAATGGAGCATGAAGAGCAAAGGCTCTGTTCTTACTGACACTTACACATTAGGAATGTGTTCTCATACAGTCTTTGTATAGTTAAAAAGAAAGAAAGGGGGAGCAACTGCAACTGCAGCAGCCAAAGAGGAACAAGGGGAAGTCTGGGCGACATCGATCTTTGTCTGGACTTTGCCTCTCTACCAAACAGGTCCCCATCCCAGACTGGACAGCTTCTTCTTTCCAAAGATCACCTTTCACGTCTTTTCTATAAACACATGAGATACTCAGTTGCATCCCAATCCTAACTGTGGAATCAATACTCTGATGATTTAGTTTACATCCAAGCTGGGAAACCCTAAAAAGTAAACTGGTGTGACTGCTAGGAGATGCACCAGCCCAGGAACTAACAGGTTTTAATTGATTAGATCTTAAAGAATGGCAGTTGCCCAAACTGTATATATTCTTTCACATTCCAGCAAATTTCCGAGATCCAAAACAGATGAAATAGAGATTAGATGATGCAAAAAACCGAAGCGTATAATAGATGCTTGGATATAGTCCAAATAGGTAGACTTAGCTCTACATAATTAGCTACAGTATACATTTTAAAAAGCCAACACACTTTATAACTTAACAATATGTAAACAATAATGTGTAATATTTAAACAATAATGTGTAATATGTCTACAATCTTGCTATATAAATGTAAAATCCAATTATGTTCCTATAATGGAAAAGATTATAAATATGTAAAGGGAAACCAAACTTCCTTTAGGAAAAAAATAAGCAACCTGCTCAATGCCAATGAGCTTAAATCTATCATCCTAAGGAAAACAAAATATGAAGCAGAGTAGCAAAGCTAACACTCTGAGCTCCAATTACTATTTCCATGAATATGGTTCCTAATTCTGTCTCCAGCTGTGAACTCATCCCTAAATGCCAGAGCCACAGCTCCCACAACCTTGTCCAGGTCTCCTTCTGCTACAGTTGTGGCACCACAGCTTATCAAATCTTCCCTCCTAAATTTCTCTCTTCATTTTTCCACTCGCAGTACTGGAGTAGACATCCTCAGTCACACGGGCTCAACACTTTGGTGTTAGTTGTCTCCTTTTTGTTCCTCCTGTTTTTCAGACATTATTAGTAGCCAAGACAGTCAATTGTATCTTAGCAATAGATCCACATAGAGGAAATCCTCTTTCCTCTCCATCACTGCCAGCACTTTACTACAGGTCTCCCTTCCTTTGAACCTTAATTCAACAACCTTTGTTACCTTAACTCCGGTACTATAAACTTTCCTGATACACTGCCTCTAATACTGGTTTCTGTAAACCACTCCCCACAAAAAAAATCCTGTCTTTTTATATTTGTAATGCACAACCTAGCAGAGAACTTGGCACATACTAAACACTCAAGTATATGTTGGAGGAACCAACCCTCCCATCCGTGAGAGCCAAGAGCACCTTTCCCATGTCTCTTACCACTTTTGTTTTATCAGAATTGTCTGTATATATCAACAGGTTTCAATACCTTATTTAAAACCCTTCGGGCCACACAGGTTTGAGAATTCAGAATTTTTCACATTTTAGGAACAAAATACCATTCATAAAACATGCATTAAATATTATGAAAGACCTCCAAAGTCACAACACATTATCAACAAATACACGATTTCTACATTCTACATTGGACTAATTCACACTAGGTGAGATTAGGACAAGCAGTTGTAACGTCTTAAGTTCATGTCAGGTTTTGACACCAAAGAGTTATGAGAGAAAAAAATCCAGTTTTAGAACTTTTGTTTCTAGAGTTGCAGATAAAAATAACTGTGTTTTAATTTTCAGCAGACTATTCTATAGGTCATACAGGCCCCTGATTCTTTAAGTTTCTTTATGCCTTCCTGTCATCTTTCATTGTCTCTGAAGTTTTACTTTTGCCTAGAACAGAATGGGATCCAAAGGTTTATCTACTAGGGCAGCTTTTGGCTGGTTTCAGAAATTAATAGTAACAAATATCATAGAATATACTGCTTACTTATAAAATGTGTCAACTGTATCATATTATTCCTGAATATTTTACTCATGGTAAATAGAAAATACATGTCACTATCCACACAGTAAACTTATTGTTTTCATAGAAGAAAAGGCACCACTTTGGCACATTTTTAAAAAGGCAGGCATCTGCTTCTATTTCAAATTGTGTGTTCTATATGGCTTTTAGCACGTACTCAACACTTACGGAATCAGGTTACTATGTGTTATAAAACCATACTTGAGGCTGGAAAAAAATTATTTTTTTAAAAATATATTTTATTGATTATGCTATTCCAGTTGTCCCATTCTTTTCTCCCCTTTATTCCCTCCCCTCCAGCCTGTACACCCCCTCCCACCATCATTCTCCCACCTTAGTTCATGTCTATGGATCATACAAGTTCTTTGTCCTCTCCATTTCCTATACTATTCTTACCCTTCCCCTGTCTATTTTGTACCTACCATTTATGCTTCTTATTCCCTGTACCTTTTCTTCCATTCTCCCCCCACCCTGTCCCTGCTGATAACCCTCCATATGATGTCTATTTCTGTGAATCTTTCCTGTTCTTGTTGTTTGTTTAGTTTGTTTTTGCTTTTTGTTTTGTTTTGTTATTAGGTTTGATTGTTGGTAGTTGTGAGTTTGTGGTTATTTTACTATTCAAATTTTTGATCTTCTTCTTTTTAGATAAGTCCCTTTAATATTTCATGTAATAATGGCTTGGTGATGATAAACTCTTTTAAGTTGACCTTATCTGGGAAGCTCCTTATCTGCCCTTCCATTCTAAATGACAGCTTTGCTGGATAGAGTAATCTTGGATGTAGGTCCTTGCCTTTCATGGTTTTGAATACTTCTTTGAGGCTGGAAATAAATTAATTTGAAGCTCGTTCTCAGTGTTAAACCCAAGATCAAGTAGGAGGAGACACATAATTAGAAATGATCATAATACAATAAGAAAACTATCATAAGCAACAGGCTCTGTTCAAAGGAAATTCACGGATTTACTTTTCCATATGATGTCAATTTTTACCTTTTCAACTTAATCCAAGAATCTCTAGCAAATTAAAAAGCCAAAGGACTACCTTTATTCCAATGGGTAAAACCCCTGAAGGCACAGGTTATCAAAAAAGATGTACAGGCACTCAATAACATTTTGAAGTAATAAAAAAATATAGACAATAAAATCACTGTGTTCTTGATATTAAAATAAATATTAACAGTGAAATAAAGCTTCTACTTCGACCTCATTTATGTAGGGAAGCACTATCATTGGACCATAATGTTTTCAATAATTCTACAACAATACTTCATAATCAAAACAGTCTCCAGAGGTAGAAATGAGAAGATGCAAGTGAGCTTTCTAAGAAATGGGGCTTCCTTCCCCAAAATGGCACACCGAGGCCCTCCTCTGATTTCTCCTACCAAGGGCATACACCCTCTGTTATACACACACTCCTGGCCCACAGGAGAAAGGCTCTCCAGCCTCTCTCAGATCACCTCAGCCCAGCGATGCAGAGGCCACGCTGGCTCTCGCCCAGGCAGTGCCCAGACGACCAGGGCAGACTCAGGGAGGCCTCACCTCAGAAGACAAGATCGGATTCCTCCTTCTCCACGGCCAACACCAGCCCTAACCCAGCACGGACACGGAACTTTACTGATTCTTTCTAGATTTAGACTAAGTTGGTTTTAGAACACTCCCCCGTTCCCCACAACACACACACACATTCTGCCCAGAAATGTGTTGTTGCTGTTGTTCAGATGGCAAGGTGAGGAAGGAAACAGGGAAGATGGGCATGGTCTAGGATCTTTGGTTTAGAATGTGCCTTCCAAGCCACTGAACCCAAAAGCCTTGGTTCCTAGGCTTGCTCAAGGTCAGTCACTTATGAAATTCCAGTGACACCTGAGGACAGCCAAGGTAAACTGAGTAGACTAGCCCTGTTCCCTATAACAAGGTTCCAGTCAACCAAGATGTGAACAAGCCTGAGACAACTAACAGCAATTTAACATATAAAATATTTAGTAATAAAGTGCTTAACCAAACATTTTTAAAACTGCTTGCAAAATAAAAGCACCTTCGGTACTCTCTAAGTGAAAGCATTCAGACATCTACTTCATGTCATTTGGTGCCAAGGTGCAAAACAGAGATGCCAATACGGATCACTTTCCAAAATACCATAAGCCAAACACCTAGATAGTTTCTACTGGTGCCAGATATTGTGATTTAACTCAGTGACCCAGAGACTGCCAGAAAACAACAAACAGAACTGAAAACAGTTGCACAGCTGAGAATCCACTGAAATAACAGGCAGCAGATAACCAAAGGTAATGGTGAATCCTTTCAGAGAAAGCTTTAAGATCCAATTTCATTGTTAAATTGGATAAATAAACACCTGAAGAAGGGATAATAAGACAAACATAAGCCACAAAGCATCAATAATAAGCACTTATTTACAGTACTCCAATATTCCCATTTTCCAGGGGAAATAGAAAGAAAAAATCCTTTTTTAAGTTAATTCAAGGTAATTTTTAAATGTGAGCACATTTTCTAATATTATCTACAAGGAAAGTGTCACCACGACAAGGAGAAAATCTGAGTTGGCTATTGAAACTGTACTGAAACTGTCTGCCAGGAGGGAGTCACTTGCATACTTCATAAATCCCTTCAAAGTTTCATTCTGCCAAGACTGACACAGTTCTAGTACCTCTCCTCACTCTTACAGCTCTCATTTCCTTTCACCAGTATCTTCAAAAGTCCTGTGCTTTATATTTATAACTCAACTTCTAATACACTGTCATCCATCGGGAAAAAGTTGAATTCCATCATGGTTACATGGACAGAAAAAAGGAAGGCCAGAAAGAAGAAAGTGATGACCTCTATATATACAGTGTTAATCTATGCAGTTATGTAGGAAAATATTAGACACTTTGAAATTTGGGGGACCAAATACATATTACATTTTTGCCTTCCTTTATACTCTTTCTGAATTAACATCCTATAAGCACAAATGTATTCCAGAAGAACAAACATCAAAATGTTAACTGTGGGTAGTAAGATTACACATCATTACTTTCTTCTTTATGCCTTTCTATGCCAAATTTTATATAATGAACATATACTTCCTATGTTCATTATATAAAATGTTCATTTAATGTAACAGTTGCTATTTCTTTAATGAACATAAAGAAACACCAACTGTGACATTAAAAAGGAAGTTGTTTATATTGAACCAAAATCAATTGAACAAAACTTCGAAATGTTTTTAGGAATATGTAATGGAAGATCATTTCAAAAGTTTCAGCTGATTTAGAGATATATTTTAATTTTTTGGTCTAAGTGAACATTTATAGTGACCTTCATTTGTAATGAAAAATAATCTGATTTTCAAGGTACTTAAATAGGCACTTTTAAAATATTTTTTAACTTTTTAAATAATTTTATTGATTATGCTATTACAGTTGTCCCATTTTCCCCCCTTCACTCCCGTCCGCCCTGCACACCCCCTCCTACCCACATCCCCCACCCTTTAATTCATGTCCATGGGTCGTACATATAAGTTCTTTGGCTTCTACATTTCCTATACTATTCTTACTCTCCCCCTGTCTATTTTCTACCTACCATTTATGCTACTTATTCTTAACTATTTGATAACTAAGGTGATACTCCAAATTACTGTTTTGGTATTAAAAAAACAATTTTAAAATTGTCAAAATAAAAATAGTTGACAAAACTATTTCATTTGCCCTGATGAACTTGTTTTATGTTTAGGAGAAATGTGAAGAGAAGTTAAAGTAGCATACAGCTAGGATAACTGTTTAAAAGTACTAATTCAGGTATTACAATAGACTCTTTAAAAGAGATATTTTCATTTTAATTGATTCCCTACATCTCTAAAAGACACAGATGTCTTTGGGTACCTTAAACCTGATAATCCCATGAAAAATAATTCACCTATGAAGTAGGATTTACTTTTCAAAGACACAGGCTTGAATTATAATAAGGATACTTTATCTCTGTTTACTAAGAGTTGCCTTGAGTATTACAAAGTCAGGGATATAACTTACTCCACTCAGCCGCAGTATTTCCACCTTTAGTGATATGCCACTCAAATACAGCATTGGCTTTCTTTACCACCTCGTGCCCAATGTCCTTAAGACGGCGACCTATTTCCTCAAATACCAAGGTACTCTGAAGCTCCCCACCCTAGGAAAAAGAGAAAATTTAATGTTAAAAGTTATGTAATAATGAGTCAAGGGGAAAAGTCATTACAAAATATATGTACAATAAGGTAACTTTTTCCAAAATCTGCATATAAGTAAGGCAAATTAGTTTTGTTTTTTGATTTTACACCAGGCTTCTTTCACATTTCCTTACATTTATTTATTCACGCCATCCAGGATCTCAGCCCTAGATGGAGAGCAGATGCCAGCTAGTCGATGCGAGGAGATTAGGGGTGGAGAGATTGAACAAAAAGAAAAAGGACTCATGGACACGGACAACAGTGTGCTGACTGCTGGGGAGAGGGGGGATAAAGGAGACTAAGTGATAATGGAAGACAAATGTGATCCAGATTGCATTAAAAAAGAAATGGAATCTCAGCCCTCTAAATAAGAGGTTTTTACTTTTACCAGAATTCAGAAACAATAATTTAAAAATAAATTAGGAACTAAACCACCTGTATCTTAACTACCTTCCATAGGAAAATAATGAATCTCCTTCTGTGGTCCTATTTATTTATTTACAAAGTAGGACTAAATTACATAAAAACTGAACTTTTTTCTAGCTCTAAAACTTTGTCAATTTTTGATCTTAGAGTCTTAAGAGATTTTAATCTTCATTTAAGATCATAAAGTAAAGATATGAAAACCTCAACATTACAAAGTTAATACTTTAGAGACAGAGAAGATAAACATTTTTATTAAAAGCCTCAACATGTTAATAGAGAATAACAAAATTGTTTTGATAAACAATAAACAATATATCCTATTGTTTTTATATTTATATGTAAAGCTTCATACAAATCTTTAAATCATGAGAAGGTACAGGACATTAACTTTCTCCTTTATCTTTCTACAAAATATTGTTTGCTTGACATTTCTTATTAAACAACTGATTTAAGTATGCTAAAACTAGAAAATTGTTTTTTCTTGAGCCACACCCTTCTCTCCCCTCCGAAAAGTTTTTAAAAATTTCATGTTGCCCAAATATTCTTTTTATTGTAAGTAGTTTTGAATTAATGTCTTTTAGTTCAAGAATGAAGAACCTTTCACAGCACTTAACTTTCTAAAGTAGCCTGAACATTCTTAAAGCAATCTTAACTGAAATTCGGAAATTAGGAAATGACCTTGATACCACTTTTATAACCTACCTCAGAAGGTGTCTTGGCTAAAATACCAGATGCGGGCAGAAGATCCACATATGCATTTGAAATGACGATGTCTCCGGTTTCTTGGGTCTTGCATGGGGACAGAAAGAAAAATAAACCAATTCACTCTGATGATTCCAATGAAAACACAATGTCATGTGAAACAGTACAAAGTAACTTAAATAAATTTACATATTTTTTCTCATATAAAAGAGAAAATAATAATCCAAATTAAATTAAAAGTTCATAAGTTAAATGTCAAGATGAATAAAAATGAAGCCTTACTGATTTAATGTATTATTAATGCTAACTGTAGAATCAACTGTAGCTCTTTTAAAAAATATGTATGCTCAAGGCCAATCTGCAAAAATACCAATTTAGATAATTCTGAGTGCAGCCTGAGCAGTGGGGGGCTTTTAAAAAATACAACTATGTTTCTAGTGGGGAGCCAGGGGGAGAACTGCTGAACTCTTAATTAGAAAGCATGGCACGATATCCATATGAGGTGGTGGTAATCAAAGTACAATTCTTCTGTTAATACTGGATCTTTTAAAGGTAATAACTCCAGTTCTTATTTCAAATAGGAAATGTACATAGCATAAACTAAAAGCTAAAATAGGCTTTTATCAAAATATTCATTAAAGGAACTCCTAATTCCTAATACTTTATCTAAAATTATTCCAATGGCTATTCTTTCATAAAATTATGGTCTTGCTATGAATGTAGAGGATAGTGTCTAAAAATTAAGGCAGCACTTATTAAGACTCATTTTTAATTATCAAGATCACTATCCTTTGACTACATATCATACTTCAGAAAAAAAGATCTTTCAAACAATTTGTTCATTTTATTTCAAGTTATATACCGTGAAAGGCACCGAAAGAGTCAATTTATAAACAAAATATACTTTAGTAAATTACTTTCTTGTAATCAAGCCAAGCATATCATTTGGAACATCAGTTGAAGATATTTCTTAAAATATAATAGGAAGGAAGGAAAGGAGGGAGGGAGGCAAGGTGGGAGGGAGGGCGACAGGATTCTTATACATAACTAACAGAAATAGAGTACATCTAGTCACTGAGGGGAAAAACAGCAAATATACTGAAGAAATAAGAAGAGGTGCTTACAATTTATCAAAATGGGAATTCTGTATTATATTCAGATATTAAGTTATCTCTCAAAACTCTGAGTTTGAATCAATAGAAATTATTTCTGTACTACCCATTACTAGAAAACAAAAACTGCAATACAATCATGGTCCTTAACACTCGGAAGTTCATAATCTCATTCAAAAAATAAAACTTACACAAAAATAACTAAAAAATAAGAGGACTCCAGATTACGCAGGACAAACATTAATTGCAAGATGACTTCAGAAAAAGCAAGTGAGTGTATCTGTATGGGTGGAAAGAGGGTAGTAAGTAAGGGACGGCCTTGAGGGCAAAACAGAGCTTGAACTGAAGCCTAAAAGACGGGAAGAATTTGAAAACTGAAATAAACAGTATGCATAAATTAAGCAGGAAAACAATACTGTAAGCAACAAGAGGCAATTAGGAGTAAGGCAACCACAGAAGGAAGAGTTGTGCGAAGTTATTTATTTGTGAAAGAAATCATGACACAGTAAAAAGATGCAGGGCCCTGGGGTCTAAGCTTGGAGCCAGGCGGACCTGGCTTTCTATCCCAGCTCCACCATTTCTGTGTGACCACGAGCACGTCATTTAGAAGACCTGAACCTAGATTTTCTTATAAAACGTAGAGGTGTTATGCGTATTATAGATAATGGCCTACTTATAGGTACTCAGTAACTGGAAGCTGTTATTATTAGTGGTGGTGTTTAAACTGCTCGACTCAAACCATCTATCAGGTTGGCCAGAAAATTTGTTTATTTTTTTCCGTAAGACGGCTCTAGCAGCACTTAGTTGTCTTTAACTTCATTCAAAACAATTTTGTTAGACTATATTGTGACAGCTGTCGTGTCAGCCTGCATTTAAAAAAAACTTATCAAAATTAGTACGTAGTCATTTTAATATTAAATATGGAAGGACATAAACAACATTTTCAGCATATTACACTTTATTACTTCAAGAAAGGTAAAACACAACTGAAATGCAAAAACAGATTTGTGCAGTGTATGGAGAAGGTGCTGTGACTGATCGAACATGTCAAAAGAGGTTTGCCAAATTTCATGCTAGAGATTTCTCACTGGATGATACCCTACGGTCTGGTAGACCAGTTGAAGTTGACAGCAATAAAATTGAGACATTAACTGAGAACAATCAACATTATACCATGTGGGAGATAGCTGAAATACTCAAAATATCCAAATCAATAGTTATTGGTAAAAATGAAAACTGTGTCTTTTATTCTACAAAAAAAACCATACAGGCTTTTTGGCCAACCCAGTGTGTAATACAACATAATCAGGCCAAAAAGTATGAGCCTGGTAAACTGTGTTAACAAAAATGATCCTGAAAAAACTTAAAAACAGCCCTGGCCAGGTAGCTCAGTTGGTTAGAGGATGGTCCAATCAATATGCCAAAGCTGCAGGTTCGATTCCCAGTCAGGCACAAATGAGAATCAACCACTGAATGCATAAATAGGTGAAACAAAATTAATGTTTCTTTCTCTCTCTAAAAAATATCAATAATTTTTTTACAAACTTACAAATAAGAGGATGGTTGTATGTCCTTTAGTATTTTACTGGAACACTGCTAACAGCCTCACCCAAAAATTACTTAACTCTAAAGGGAGATATATTTTATTTGCCCTGTCACTTATAATTAGGCTCAGACTCTGTCACATAAAACCTTAATTTGTGGATTCTTGTGTGATTAAGACGCACATGATTTCTGCTCAGTAGAAAACATAACCATAAAGGGTACGGTTTTATTTTTCTGTAGGACATTAACTGGTTTTGTCTCTAACTCAGAAAAATTATTTTTTTAATTTTATTTTAATTGTTATTTAAGTACAACTTTGTCTTTTACTCCCATCCCAGCCCACCCATGTTCTAAGTCCCTTTTGAACCAGTTTTATCATCTTACTTGCTAGCTCCCTCATCAAGGAATTAAACAGATTTTTTTGTTGTTTTCATTTAAATATCTCTGAGAGTCATGTTGTTGATTTGATGAAGACTAGATTTTGATGACTTTACTGACTGCCTGAGCCGAAAGGATGTGGCTAGATCTTCAGAATAGCTGTGCCACTGCTACACAGACAGCAACCAATTTATTGAAAATAAAACAAAATAAAAAACGAAGTACACAGACCTTATTTCCAAATAAAAGTTGCCACTGATTATTTAATCTAGGTTTTGTATAAAATCTAGATTGTATAGTAATAAACAAAGAATGTTAAGATGGAAAAAAATGATAGGATATCATGAAGTAGGTAACAAAACATTCATACCTTCGTTCGGAAATGGATTCTATTTCCTTCCTTCCACATCTCAGTTTGTAGAACTTGTCCTGGATATACTGGTTTTGGAAAACGAACCTTTGAAAAAAATGAGTTTTGGGACTGGAATATTTTAAAATGAACTTTTCTACTTGTGATAGAAAAAACTGGAAGGGAAGTTAAAAAGCATACAAAAAAGAAAGGAGAGATTTAGATGTACTTAAATTTATAAAGGAATAAAAATAATGATAAAATTAGCAGAGAAAGGATATAGCTGGCATAAACTAATTCTTTGTCTGTTAAAGTACAGAGTCAATAAATAATGTTTAATACTGACAGACCAAGAAACAGAAACATAATTATATTTAGTAGAACTGTGTAGGTGACCACTGAAACAAATTAAAGCAGTTAAAGAATGTTAAGATGGAAAAAAATGGTACTAGTTAAAAGTGGTACTCATGGGGATGTAAGTAAGGTACATCATAAGGATATAGTTGATAATATGGTAATACAATGTATGGTGTCAGGAGGTACTAGACTTATTGGGGTGATCAATCACTTTGTAAGTTACATAAATGCAAAATCAATCATGTGCTATATACCTAAAACTAATATAAGATTGTATGTTAATTATAATTGAAAAATAAAACAAAAAGTCAGTACCAATTATGTCTAGGGAATAAGATCTATGGGGGGTCTGTAGAACATAACATTACACTTTTTACTTCATAAATTTCTATATTATGTTATTTGCTCTGTGTAATGTTATTGAATAACAATAAAACAGTTAAAATGAAAGCATGAGAATAATCAGTGTTATAAAAGGTAAGGCATCAGAAAAATACATTTTCACTGCTACATGGAACACAAGCTCAAAAGCTCTGCGAGCTATTTGACACCGTATTTTTTTTTTTAGTGTGTATCTCTTCCTTACTCTTACACAAAGACATTACCCAGAGCCAGTTTTCTTTGTAATTTGTGATGGATGAAAACTTGAAACCACTTAAAAGTACAAAAGTCAAATCAATATGCAACCATCATATTGATGTAGGGGTATGTTTATTAGAGTTCAAATGCAGCCACTAATATTTTCAATTAAATTAAGACAAATTACAAAACAGTTAAAAAATTTTAAGGTAAATCTCAAGATTTTGTTAAGGCATATATGCTGATATACGTATTCTCCTCATTAATTTATAAACCAATCCAGTTAGTATGATACAATTATAACTGTGTATGATATCCTTCATAATAAATGTGTAATAGAGGTATTTTTAGCTACAAAAAGAAAATGTGCTAATTGCCAAGTCAATGTAATAAAAATATATATTACTTCAGTATAGCACCTATTTTAAAAGTCACTGAAACTGCTTTTCTCCTCTAAAAATAAAATAACTAATGTCCAAATTATGCAGTAATACATGTGTACCTTAATTGCCTTGAATCTTGACACATCATTATCTGCAAACTGCCGTAAAACATGCCTGGCAGAAAATCCAAATGTACATAATCCATGTAATATGGGCTTGCTGAAACCTAAAAATAGGGAGAGTTTAGCTAGCTATGGATATATTTCATATTTAAAAACCAAGAATAATTAATTCAGGATTTCAAAATATACCTTTAAACTGCATTAGCATGAATTATACCTTCTATTTTAAGAAATTGGAAAATATTCTAAAAATAATATTTTCTGGGTGAAAGTTATGAAATAAACAAAGAAAGAAAAAAACAAGAATATTAGGGATCTAGGAACACAAAGCATTGTTTGGTTTAGTTTTGTCTGTAACCATGAAATCATCCATGGTGATTTCAATATCCATGTATGCAGATAATCTTTCCCTACCTTTTCGGTTTCTTCCTCTCTCCTCCAATGACCTTGCCCTTCATAATAACTCAGACACTGACCCCCATAGTCCTATCCTAGACCTTACACTAGCAGGAGTTTCCTTCTACTATAATCTCAATTCAAGTACACCGTTTTCTGAATGTTATTTCCTAATTTTCCATATCCTTTGCATAAATACATTATGAGAGGGCTATTTTTTAAATGTTAAACTGCCAGTCATAAGTAGCAATGTCTTTAAGTCTTATTTAGATAACTGAGCTATTTTACATTGGTACGTATTATTAGCAACTCACCTCCTAAGCTGGCAAAGTTAGGATCAATGTGTAACGGATTCCAGTCTCCACTGAGGCGGTACAAAGCAGCCTGTGCAGAAAGAATTATAAATGTAACTAGTATTCAGTGCTTTCGTACATTAAAAGAAAAACAGGAAACACAGCTGGTTATTGTATACAAAATCCATTATAATGTACCTAATTGAAGCTTTGATTAAAAAATAACTATTTCTCACAACAAAAAGATTAACTGTAAATCAAATGTGCTTTTGTAACACCTGACACTGAAACCAGTTGAAGAGGACTGTCAAGTAACAGGAAGGGGAGCTAAGAACTACATCTGGGGATAACCTGGTTACCATTGCCTAGGGAGAAATTCACAAAAAGAAATCCACCAATCCACTCTCATACAAGAAACAACCAACGAATGCATGACTAAGAACACAAATCTCTACCTCTGTTTCTCCCTTGTGCCCCTCTCTCTTTATAAAATCAATAAATTAAAAAAAATTAAGGTCTATTTAAAAAAACACAATTAAGATAAGGTACATGTTTATGGCCTCTTCTTACTAAACAAAATTTATGCCAACTTTTTTAATGGGGTGTTTTAAATTGAAGCTTGTAACACAATCTAGACACATGAATGTCAAAGCAAAAACTTGATACAAACTTTCATTCTCCTGGTACATTAAATCCTGAGCATCAGCTCATCCTGTAAGAAAAGAGACCGGTAGCTTGCCATTAAGATTAAAATTCTGCTTAGTCCAGATTTTCATACCACTTATTTACTTAGATAAGACAAAATTAGCAGAAAGATATAAATAACATTAAGTCACCATACTTCCCAGCATTTAAATAGGGCATTGTTCAAACTAGAGAATACTTTTCACTACCAAAGGGAAGAATTTCACAAAACAGCTGAGTATTGAATGTATCTGCATATTAACTTGACTCCTTTGGGTTTATCTCAAGACTTCTTCCCTTCTTATCAATTGCTGTGTTCATCTTCCTAGGACTATTAAAATGTTGTGTATAGAATAGCTATGTCAGTTACCTGACCTTCTTAATTTCTGTAGTTATTTTGTTATACTTAATTATTGATTATTCTTTTTAAATAAATTTTATACAGAAATTAACATTAGGAAAATGCCATTTCCTTTTTAATATGCTTTGTACAATTTTTAAATAAGCTCTTTCCCTTCCTCATTATCCCCACATGTTATGAAAATTATTCACTTTTTCCAGTAACTCATTATTTTTCCCTTTATATGTCTTCAAAATAAAACTAAATCCAATCAACTATTAAGATTCTGTATAAGAAGTTCAAGATTAAAAAAGGATCGATTAATCAAGAGAGTGTAACATTCAAAAACATTTATTCACCTAAGAAAATAATCCCATTTACTATTTCAACACAAAAAAAATAAGGTAAATAGGAATAAATTTAACCAAGGAGACAAAAGGCCTGTACTCAAAAAATCTTAGAACAGTGAGGAAACAAACTGAGGAAGATACAAGTGGAAGCATGTACCATATTCATGGACTGGAAGAATTAACATCATTAAAATGTTCATACTACCCAAAGCAATCGATAGATTGAATGCAATTACTATTAAAATACCAATGGTATATATCAAAGATCTAGAACTAATATTCCAAAAACTTATATGGAACCAAAAAAGACTCCAAACAGCCTCAGCAATCTGCCAAGAACCAAGTTGGAAGGATCAAAACACCTGATATCAAACTATACTTTAAGTCCACTGTAATCAAAACAGCCTGGTAGTGGCATAAGAATAGACATATCAATCAATGGAACAGAACACAGTCCAGAAATAAACCCACACCTTTATGGTCAATTAACATTTGACAGAGGAGGCAAGAGAATACAATGAAATAGAAAGAGTCTCTTCAGTAAATGGTGTTGGGAAAACTGGATTGGTACATGCAAAAAAAATGAAATTTACACCACACACTGACTACAATAACCACAAAGTAGATAAAAGACAATAAGTCACAATGCCATTAAAATTCTAAAATCATAGGCAATAAAACTTCAGATACCTCACAAAGCAATATTTTTGCTGATATATCTCATAGAGCAAGGGAAATGAAATAAATAACTGTAATTACATCAAATTAAAAAGCTTCTCCATGGCTAAAGAAACCATCATCAAAATGGAAAGGGAACCAACTGTATGGGAAAACATATTTGCCAATGATATATCAGATGAGGGCTTAACTTCCAAAATACAAAAAACTTTTATGACGCAACACCAGCAAGACAAACAACTTAATTATAAAATGGGAAAGGGACCTGACTAGACATTTCTCCAAGGAGAGCATACAGATGTCCAAAAGACATATGAAAAGATGCTCAACACTGCTAATTGTCAGAAAATACAAATTAAAATGACAATGAGATGTCACCACACACCTGTCAGAATGACTGTCACCAATAAATCAACAAACAAGTGCTGGCAAGGAGGTGGAGAACAGGGAACCCTTCTGCACTGTTTTGGGAATGCAGACTGGTACAGCCACTGTGGAAAATAGTATGGAGTTTCCTTAAAAAACTAAAAATGGAACTGCCTTTTGACCCAGTGATTCTATTTCTGAGAATATATCCTAAGAATCTCAAAACACCAATTTGAAAGAATATATGCACCCCTATGTTCACTGCAGCATTATTTACAATTGCCAAGACGTGGAAGCAGCCCAAGTACATAAATAGATGAGTGGATAAAAAAGTTGTGGTATATTAACACAATTAAATACTATGAAGCAATATGGAAGAAGGAACTCTTACATTTTGTGACACTATGGATAAATCTGGAGACTATTATGCTAAGTAAAATGAGCCAGTCAGTGAAAGATAAATACCATATGATCTCACTTATATGTTGAATCTCAGGAACAAAAAAAAAATTAACAAACAAATAGAATCAGAGGCCCAGAAACCATGGAACAGACTGACAGCTGTAAGAGAGGAAGAGGGAGGTAGGGACTGACCGAAAGCAGGTGAAGGGGTTAGCCAAAGAATATATATGCATGACCCAGGGATGTGGACAATGGTGTGGGGATTGCCTGAGGGAGCTGGGGTGGGACTTGGTAGAGAGGGACTAAGGAAGAAAAACTGGGACAACTGTAATAGCATAAACAAAATATTTTTTAAAAAGACATTCATCCATTAAGAGCTTCAAATTACATGAATTAAAAACTAACAGAATTACAAGGACAAACAGGAAATCCAAAATTCTATTAAAAGATAAATGATAATTTTTATTTTTTAAGATAAATAATTTTTAAAAAGCCTTTTACAAATAACAAAACACTAGGGAAATATACATTATCATTTACATACAAATTAAAGAAAAGATATACTTCAGAGTCTGAAGGGGAAGTTAACAAACTCATGATAGATTATATAGGCTTTGGCATCAGACAGATCTGAGTTCAAATACAGTTCTGCCATTAATGGGTAAATTTCTTTATCACCCTAAGCCTCAATTTTCTAATATAAAAAACTGAGAGGTTAATAAACCTCTTACAAAGCATTATTCTTGATAAATATTAATACCTCAATAAATCTGAGCTATGATTATAAAACCTTTAGCAACAGTATATGACAATCAAATGTTTAAGATTAGTACCAGTATTCTTATACCACAGATGCCATTCCTATAAAAGAAAAGAAATTCTTCTAAAAACATCATATTAAAGAAATATGAAAAAACATTGTATTATTTCAATGATAGCATTGCTTCTTAAAAATAGCAAAGTAAATAAGCAAAGACAAAAAAAGATCCATTGTGAGAAATGACTAAAGACAGCAACGACTGGATGTTTGACTAAATTTTGACATAATGCAAAATAACCATTCTGTGAATACTAGTAAGGAAAACGGTCGAGGTTCATTTTTCAGAATATTTTAAAGGAATTTTGTATTTCAGAAAGAAAGCTGAAAGCTTGTTTTGTTTCATTTCTTCCTTCATAAAGAAGTCACTGAAATTCACATAGTCACACACAGACACAGAAAACTTAAGAAAAATAGCTACCAATTGACAGACTTGTATATTATGTGTGAGTGGGAGGATTTTCTATATATGAATAAATTAGTTCTTAATTTTTATTTTTAAAAATTGTACCATTAAGTTAAACTAAATACTAAATAAAGAGATTCAGAAATAAGTGCTTCCTAATTCCTCACATCCTCCAAAAATGTGTACAGATCAACCAGAACAAATAAAACTACACAGATCCCAAAGCTGCAAAATAGAAACTAGAAAATAGAGAACACAGAAAACTGCAAATTCTTATAAATAGAAAAATAAACACCAACTGCCAGCAGAGCTATGCTCTGAACACCCTCCCAAAGCTACTGTAGAGAGAGAGGCAGGAAATTGGGAAGGGAGTACAAAAGCAGAACATGGAAGAAAGAAGAGAAAAAGAAAGACAAATCATTTCTAGACAGAGAAAGTCCACCTTACAGATAAAAATACTGAGAAGAATCCTGGAAGATCAGAACACAGACTACAGAGAAAAGCATTAAAAGTAAACAGACTTCTAAATGGCAATCCCAAAAAGACAACACTTCTAGGGGATAAGAGAATAAATTAAAGATGTCCCTTTAAAGACTGGATAATGAAGGGAAAAAGAAGAAAGAAAATCTGTGATCCTGAAAGATCATAAGAACTAAAAATATTTTTTGTTAATTAAACAACTCCACACAGTGCCCCAAAATTCACTCAAGAAAATTCATTTTGCTACACTGACAGAAGGCAATCCTGAATTCCTTAAAGAGGAAATCGTAAAAACCATCCCAAACTACCAACCTGCCCACAAAATGCATATAGGTAAATAATCTTCATCTGTACAAAGCTTCTGTTAAGACTAAAAGAGAAAATAAACTAAAACATTATAACAAATGAAATTTCCCCAAACCAAAAAAACTACCAAACAGAAGAAAACTCTAACACTCAAGCATTTGAAAATATGAAACAAAATCCTTGAATCTGAAATTCAAAAACTAAGACTACGAATGGATAACAAACATTAATAAATGAGTTAAAACATGATTAAACTCAACAAATGTAAGACAGTATCAGAAATGAAGAATAAATTATAAGGCAAAAATATTCAAATAAAAATTTACTAAGAGGCATAGAAAAAAAAAGGGAGGAAAAGAACCAAGAGAACAGAAATGAAGAAAAGAAGTTAAAAAAGACAAGTGGTTGAACGAAAGACAGAAAAAGATCCAAAAGAGAAAAATAAAATAATGAATAAGAATATTTAAAATCATAATCCTAGAAAACTTTTTGAAAATAAAAGAAAATCTGAATATACATAAAGCACCCCAACTACATGGGAAAATTGACCTGGCATGATCAACACTGAGACCTATTCTAGTAAAATGATTAGATTTTAAATATAAAAAATATGTATTTCTAAGGGCCTCAAGGATAAAGACCAAGTAACTTACAGAAAGGTCATTAGAGTGGCATCAGACTCCTCAAAAGCAACACATAAAGCAAGGGAACACCCCTGGCCAGTGGCTCAGTTAGTTAAGAGTGTCATCGCACACAACAAAAGTTGTGGGTTTGATTCCTGGACTAAGCACTTACCTAGGCTGCAGGTACAATTACCCTTGGGGTGCATACAGGAGGTGGCCAATCAATGTTTCTCTTACATTGATGTTTCTCTTTCTCCCTTCCTCTCTCTCTAAAATCAGTGAGCATGTCCTTGTGTGAGGATTAAAAAAAAAATCAAGGCAACAATAGAACACCATTTTATAAAAACTCAAGATTTCATATCCAGCCAAGCTGTCCTTCTAATATCTAAGGCACAGATGGCAAACACAAGGCTCGCGGACCAAATCCGGCCCTCCACCTTGTTTTATCTGGCCCGGCACCTTGTTTCTACCTGGCAGCAGCGCCAAGCTCTCACTTTACTGTTAAGGAGTAGTTACATTTATACAGCCCTAAAATTACATTCAGCCCTTTGAAGACAACCACAAGGCTGATGTGGCCCCTGGTGAAAATGAGTTTGACACCCCTGATCTAAGGTATAGAAAAATGGTTTTAAATACATAGAAATCAAAGGAATACTTCATATGAGCCCTTCCTTCTTGGAGAAAACTACCAGGGGATAAGCTTTATCCAACCTAGAGATTATGCGACTCCTTTGACAAGAGTTAAGATATAAGAATAAAACAAAGATGCAAATATAAGACTAAAACAAAGATGAGGAAAAAAGTGAAAGAATAACATATTAATGTTAAGTGTTCTGAAAGAGTAAAATTAATGAGTATCAAAAGTGGGAACAATAAGGAAGACAAAAAACAAATAAATAAAATAGACTCTTTAACTGTTATATATGAAACAAGTAGAAAGCAAAGGATAAGTAGAAAGCAATAAAACTGAAAAACTAGATAGTAATAAATGAAAAAACTAAGCACTAAGGGTATATAAGAAGGTATAGGCCTTCCATTTCTGGCCATCATGGAGTTACTGGAATAGACTTAAGTCTTCCACTGTAAACAACTGGAAGAAAATGTGTTTTAAAGGGAAAGGGAGACACTGTTCTTAGACACTGGACAGTAGGCAGTACAGGGTTATGATTCTTGATATAAGAGAAAAAAAGAGATGAACCACTGCTCCTTGCCTGATGGTACACTCCAGACTGCAGGACAAGAAACGAAACCCAAACACAGCAAAAAGTCCCACAGATAAAGATCAGAGCTCTAGGAGACTCAGCCAGCATGTGTATGTACTGAAGAAGAGGGACTACACAGAAGAGCCCCAGGAGTCTAAATAGAGGTCCCTTTGGTGGTCATCCAGACGAGACACCTTGTGGAAGATTATAGGCAGACAACAGTCAGCAACAAGACCCTATACTTGTGAGAGAAGCCACCTTGGACCTTCTGGCCCTGCCCAGCCACCATCTGAGAACAGCTGCATGAGTGACAGTAAATACAGTAGAGAAGGACCACCCCCAGTCAATCCACAGAGATGTGAAAAATAATAAAATCATGTGAAAACAAACCAAAAAAGGTAGTACATATAATGAACATGGTAATTTAATAAAGACTTTTAATTTATAGTATAACATTTTAGTAATAACATATAGTAATTTATGTTATAACATTATTATAGTATAACCATAATAATAACTTATTTAATAATGATGATAATTAAAATCCTAATTATTAAAGTAAGTAGTACATATACAGGGGGAAACTAGATACTTGTTTTCATTCTCCCCAAATGCAAGGCATAACATCTCATACTGATTCTTTGTTCTGTCTAGATTACTGGAGATGAAATTTCTATTTATTATGAAAACTATAAAGTACAGTGATAATCTCATATCAGCCTGAAAATGAAGAGTCTCCTAAAGACATCATAAATACAATATTCCAGAGTAACATTAGTCGAGGTAAAAATATGGTGGCCAGTTTCCTTACTGATTGAAAAGTCGTGGTACTCATTAACAAACCTAGCACAAAGTTAGTCCTTCTTATTTCCACTTCTCCTTAAAGATAAGCCTATCCGTAATCGCCTCCCACCACTCTCCAATGTAAACACTCGAATTCTTACTGCTCGTACACACCGTGCTCGTACACACCGTGCTCGTACAGTCTGCTCCCATTACTTCTTATCCCCTTCCTGGCCTCACTGCAAGCCCCACATCTCTGGTAAGAGAGAATATCTACACAGCATTTTAGGCCAGTAAGCCCCATCTTTCCTGCCAAACCCTTCTGCGTATCATTCCCTAATGCACACCCCCTTTGAATGCCTACAGCACTTGCTCTACCATTCAAGGCCTGTATTTTCAGCATTCATTACTTGGAACAGGTGCCCTGGCTACTCAAGTATCTACGTTTTGAGTGTCCTTTTAGCTCCTTGAAAAGAGATCACATTTCTTCTATTTGTTTGTATCTCCTACAGCACAGATCCTGTTTCAAAACCCAAAAATCCTCTAAAATTTATGCAAAGTTTTATGTAAAATGTTTTTTGAAAAAATAGTATGTAACTTGCATCATATTCTTGGATGACCATATGATACAAAATGGTCATCTCTTTCAAATAATGACCACTCATTATATATATAAAAATATTTGTTAACAATAGTCATCATGCAGCAAAACAGTCAGCTCTGCTAAAAGCTAATAAAAAGCTCTATTTGTCTGAAAAGGTAAAGAAAAATTTCTCTACTACTGTGTGTAGAAATTCAAGCCTTGGAAACTATTCAGTTTTTCTTATCTATAGCAAATACATTTTATTATTTCAATAACCCAAGAATAATAAAAGAACATTGCTGGATTTTCTGTAGCATGAAACCATGAAGCGTTTTCTGTTCTTCAGTGCCCTAAAAAGTTTGATTTTACTATGAAGCTTTAATTAAACACAAATATAGGAGCATTATTAAGAAATTCATAAGAAACAGAAACTGGAAAAACATTTAAAAGCAAAAACTAATCTGAAGAAGAATTCTCTCCATCATCCAATTATACAGTGTCGAAAAATACAATTAACATATACCAACCTTAATTCTTTCTGGCTCATGGAACTATATTTCTATTTGCCAGCACACATAAATCCTCCAGAAGTTCTCAAGGCAAGCATTATCGAAATAAGCATCAAAAAAAGTAGCTTTGTAAATACTCTGCTGTCACTACATGCTCACTCACAGCATACCCAGAGCTTTACATATTCTATTCTGTCTCTGCATA
>PVKM010014278.1:0-29346 GCA_004027735.1 Carollia perspicillata
GTCTATATACAGATTAGTCTTAGATTCCACTTATATTAAAGCAAAGGGTTTCCTTCCCAAAATTATTAATCAGATTTGCCTATCATAGATTAAAGCTGTTCTAATTATTTTCCAGAGGTATACTCTGTAAGATGTTCTAGGGGGAAAAAATTGTCTCGTCATCTGGTTAAAAATTGCTTACACGGAAAGAAAGCCATCTTTGATAACTCTAATCATATAATTTGCGCTTAACATTTTAGTAGTTGCTATGGAGACTTCAGAATTGGTTTCGTATGTTAAATATAGTGTTCCTTCACTGGTATCTGATTTGCATTTTAAAGACCTACTGTCCATCACTTCACCAGTGGCTTCGGCGGTGGCAGCTCCAGGCGCTTTACCTGGCACCGTCCTGAAGCAGTCCACAATTGGGGTCTGCCAAAACGAATTTTACATCGAATGCATGTTCTAAATCACCACTAGAAGCATTTGTGCTTTTACTTCGCTTTTTAAAATAGTAGGTTATTTACAGCATTAACATAAGTGAAGCCTTTTTATTGACCAGATGTCCAATAATTTAATTTCAATTCCAATCTTGTTATAATAAATGCCATAACTAGGCATGCAAATTGATAAACTGGAGAGGTCACCATGCTTGGAGAAAGATGGCATAGCTGCTGTCTTCTTTCCGCTAATTACAAGTAGATGGGCTTGGAAGCATCCCTGAGCATCTGTTTATTCGATGATGAAAAAGGGATGGTGCTCGTTGAATCAAATGCACACGCACTCGGAGCACTGCAGACGGAGTGCACGAAAGCACTCGTCTTACAGGAAGGTAATGTGCAAAGGGTGCCTATTACGCGCTTCCCACTGGCACTGGGGGAGAGAAGCTTATGGAATATTTATTTAATAAGGGGAAAACGAAGCTAGGAAGACCACTCCAGGAGTCCCGCACCACAAGCTCTTCGGGGCCTGGTTTCAATAATGTGTGATATTTGAGTCAGACTCTCAGAGGTTCCGCTTCTGCATAAAATCATTTCATTTTATCCTGGCATGCTTGTGACTTTAAATGCTAAAATAATGGGGTGTCTTGCTGAGTTTTAAAATACTTTATATTTATTCCACACAGAAATGGGCAATAAGAGGTTTTCAAGCAAGCAGATATCCTCTAAATTAAAAAATAATAGTAAGAAAAATGGCACAAACAGACATTTCGAAGTCACAAAAATTTGATATGAATACTTAAGGAATGTTGCAGCATACTTTGCAAACTCTTTTTAGTTATGATTTTACTCCCTTCTTAGAATGGAACTGGTCACCACATATGGGATGTAAAGGTGGTAGGATATATCTTTGCTGGGTAAGATTTTTCTGAAGAAATGATTATTTATCCTAATGATTCTTTCTGTCTCTTCCATATTCATTATGCCTAATCAAATAAAGGAAATTCAGCTTATATAACCGGAACTTTGTAGCCTGTGACAGATGAGCCCCAGAGAGTTCCTGTACAGCATAGCACCTAGAGTTACCAATGCTTGATCATGCACTAAAAATTTCACCAAGGAAGTAGATCTTTTGTTAAATGCTCTTTTGACTAAATAAATAAATAAATAAATAAATAAATAAATAAATAAATAAATAAGGAGGTCCGGAGGAAATGTTTGGAGGGAAGGGATCTATTTATGGCATTGATTGTGGGGATAGATTCACAGGTGTACATTATCCCCAAACTCGTCAACTTGTGTGCACTAATATGTACAGATTTTCATGGGTCTGTTATACATCAATACAGTGGGTTAGACAATTGAGAGAAAGTAAATTAAATCACTCCGAGTATTGGTAGATGGTGGCTTCAGAGCTGTAAAATGAAAAAGAAAATATTTGTTGTCATTGTTTTTTCACCGGAAGCAGCAATTAACTGTTCTTTTCTTTTAGAGTATGCCTATTCAGAGGAAAATTTGGGATAAGCAGGAAAAGTTGTGCAGAAGAACTAAGACTCTGGGTGAGAGGGAAAAGCTAGGGCAAAAAACAATATATTTAAGACACCTAGCATGTATGGGATAACTAAAGATCTGTGGGTAATAACGATGACCTACAAATGGAGTTTTGTAATAAAAGTAAGATGTCCAGCCCTGGCTGGTGTAGCTCAGTGGATTGAGCGCGGGCCTGCGAACCAAAGGATCCCGGTTCGATTCCCAGTCAGGGCACATGCCTGGGTTGCAGGCCAGTTCCCAGCAGGGGACGCATGAGAGGCAACCATACATTGATATTTCTCTCCCTCTCTCCTTCCCTTCCCCTCTAAAGATAAATAAATAAAATCTTAAAAAAAAAAAGTAAGATGTCCACATAAGAAACTTTTAAAACGCCAACATTCAAGAGGGACAGACAAGAGGAAGCGTGGTTCTGCCAACTCCACTGACGGTCACAGTCAGGTGTGGGATGGGAAGGTGAAGGGAGGCTGACAGGTTCTGCGGTCTGGGCTGTGTCTGGCAGGGAGCTGCGCACCTAAGGGAAGGGAGTCTGCTCCTCATCACGTAAAGGTGGCATGAAGGCTCGTGACACCTCCGCTTGGGAAAGACAAGGAAAGGGACAGGCAATGGACAGTAACAGTGGGAAGAAATGAAAGATGCTAGGATGTCAAGTGGTTCAGAAAAGTGTCACTTTTTAAAGAGAATGAGGAAAAGTCCACTTTGCAGTCAAGACCCAAGATGCCTCATTAAGGCTCTGAGAGGCAAAGACAAAGCTTGCAGATGGCAACCAGCAAGTGGTTCAGGGTCATCTCTGAATCATGGTTTGATTCTCCCCATTATGTACAGGAACTGCATGTGACGGCCGAAGTTAATTAAATGAAAGTTACTAATAATTAAAGTGTTCCCCGTGTTAAGCTCTCGTTCCAAAGTATGGCTCTACTAGGCAAATTTAATTCTGGAATATTCATGCTTCCATTTTTACTCAGTAAGACCATCAACCAAAAAAGACACAAGGAAATATCCTCAAGACAAACTAATAGTAAAACCTGTAAATTTAAGGGAATAACATCTTTTTTCTCTCCTGACCAAAATGTTACCCATGGGAGTACAGATGCCCAGCAGGAGCAGGGTGGGCCTCCACCATACCAACCTGGCCATGAGGTTTCGGACATTGTAAATGGAGATATCACTCTGAAAAACATTAAGTATTTATTTTTTACAATATCAAGATACATGAGATACTACAACCAGTTCTAAAGCATGGCAATAACACCATAACCATTCTTTAATACTTCTCAATATGTTAGGATAAATCATTAGAGTTTCAGTTCAAGGTACATTGGAGTAAACACGCCATGTCTACCAATAAATGCAGCAATAAACCCTGAACAGAATGCATGGGACAGATGTTTCAGGATTCAAAAGTAAGTAGCAGCAAGTTGATTGAGGGAAAAGACTATAATTAAAACTACCATCTGAAAGACCAAGAGTTTATCCTTTTCCTTCCCTTGGGGTACTGTCCCCAAACATTTCTGTGGTGGCCGCAGCCTTGGGAATCCCCCACAGAGCTCAAATTCTGGCAGAGCTGAGCCTTCCTCTAAAATCAGAAAATCTAGTCCTGACATGCTGGGAAATCTCCGTTACTGTTCTTCTCACCATGTCCTTCCTTCAGTCGCTTGTTTCTGGTTACAGACACAGTGACAACCACACACGGCAGAGGGTCAGTAAAGCACCAGCCCTCTGGGGAGAGAACTGAACGGGGGACCAGTGGGCACTGGGAAACCCTGGGGATGGAACAGAGAAGGGAGGACCCAGGAAACCACCCTGTCACATTGCTCGTGAATCCTGGTTGGCCTGCAAGCCACCTGTGTATAGATTCTGTCCTCTTTAGCATTCCAGAGGATTCGAGCCCTGACATTGCAGAGGCACCCAAGGCCCAGACTGGACACAGAATGGCATGCAGGTGAGACTGATCAAATAGTCCTTGTGAAGAATCTGAAAACAGAAATGACGTTGAGACCGTGGGCCACCGGACACAGGTTGGAACTAGCAACCTGGACCTAATTAAGTTGACTACCTGCTGGGAAAAGAAAATTCTCCACAGGCTTTCAATGAGCTTTATAACATTGTATTAAAGTATCCAAGATGTAATCCAAAATTATTCACTATACGAAGAAAAAGAATTGTCTGAACATAGAGAGGGAAAGATAGATATCCAAGAGATGTCAAAACAATATGATGTATAGTAATTAGAATTATCTGATAAAAACTAAAAGCAGCTATTATAAAATGCTCAAACAAGTAATAGTGGTAATTATAAATAGTTTTGAAACAAAAGGGGAAAAAAGGCCTCAGAAAAAATAAAAGACAGAAAGTCGAACCAAACAGAAACTTTAGAGCTGAACGATAAACTGAAGTAGGAGGAAGAGGAGGAGAAGGGGGAGGAGGAGAAGGAAAACAAGACGCCCTGACCTCCCGACTGAATGGGTGCAGTAGCCGGATAGTGACAAAGGAGAAGGAGCCAGTGAAACCGAAGATATTTTGATGGAAATGGTGTGGCTGATAGAGAAAAAAGAGCTTTAAATTTATGGGGGTATCCAATCTTTGGCATCTCTGCACCACACGGGAAGAATTATCTTGGGCGACACATTAAATACAGTGTGATAAGTAATCACAAAAAAATCTCATAATGTTTTAAGTACATTTATAATTTTGTGTTGGGCCACATTCATAGCCTTCCTGGGCTGCAGGCAGCCCATGGGCTGTAGGTCAGATAGCCCCGCAAAATGATAAACATTGACATGTGGATCAATAACAAAATTTCTGAATCTGAAGTCATGAGAGGGGTCTGAACCCCTGACTGGCACCCTCTTCTCCTGCAGAGGTTGCAGTACTTGCCCATTTACCATAAAAACTGGGTGACAAACACCAAGGGACCCCAAGGGACCTGGGTGTCCCCAATGCCTAGCAGCAAAATCAGGAGACATTTAATTCACAAAGAATGGGTTCAGTTTGTACTCTTAACTTTCAGTGATGTCCACTGAGCCACACAGCCCACCATCAGAGGAGTGCTTTAGAGCAGGTATCACTATGTACAAATTTCTCTGAATAGACTTAAACCGTACTTGTTTAATTGCCTGCAATGAAACCATCAAAGGCCTGCTACCTTCCCATTATAACAACATTTTCTTTCCTTAAAACAAGTGGGCAAATGCACAAGAGAACTAAATCATGCTGTAAAGTCACCAATGAAACTACAGAGTAAGAAAGACAGGATCCCGGGGACATGGACAGGCACAGCAAGGATGGTGGGGTGACAGAGAGAACTGCACAGGGACAGACGGAGAACATAGGAAGGTCCTCACTGGGTTTTATCTTTTGTTCTTTGCTTTTCCTTCTAAAAATTCCACTCAGAGTGCCATGTGAAACCTCGCCTAGGCTCCCATGGCTTTCCTAAGGGTAGGTTTTCATCACTAAGGGGACAGGGGACTTTATCCTGCTCCACCTAGCGTGAGGCGAAGGTGGAGATCCCCAGGTAGCCCATGATTCGTTCCACTTAGAAAATAATGGATCCTGCAAGTCCCCAGATTTTCTCAGGCCACTCCCAGCGTTCAAGCTGTTTTCACAATCACATTGAGACATGATTGGCCATTTCACTGCCCTTCTCTCCTGAGAGTCCAGTGAACACATCCGGAGCCCCGACGACAGGTTAGAGCCAGCGGACGGGATTCACAGGCGCAGTGAGTCTCCAGCCAACTGGCTAGGAGCCAGGCACAAGGAGATTCACGACAATGTTTGCCAATGTCATTCTTGTGTCATTAATTTCTCGGCTTTGGAGACTACGGTTATGTTTTCACAGCAATGCCATTTATGTTGACGTGAAACGGGTTATTAATGTTATTCATGAAGGTGTAAGACCCTTCAAGCCATCTTGGCCCTGATTTCTAATCCAGTAACTCTGGAAAGGTATGATGCACATCGGCTGAGACACGTGGGGGCCCAGGGTAATTTGAAGGTTGTAAAGATGTCTGACGACAAGGAAGTGTGAGAGTCACCGAGGAAAGAACCTGCTCTCCGGAGAAGGCAGGTGTGTGGGTCACAGCACTCTCACCTGAGCGGCAACCACGGAGAGAGGGGCTTTGAGGGATGGGGAGGATTTTGCAGGGTGTCTTTCTCTGTGGCCTGAGTGTGGGAAATTGCCTGGACTGGAGAAGTGGGTTTGGCACACCAACAGACAGCAAGCAACCAGAGTTCTGGTGACCCAGTGACAGGGAGGACAGAAACAACCCGAAGACACTGAAACTAGACCTGGCCAGCTTCGCTATGTTTCAGGGTGAGAGTAGAGAGAGGCGTGTGAAGATGTGACCAGAAATCCTGTGGCATTGCTTTTTTATTTCTTAGTAACTGTCTTTTATTAGCTAGTTCCACTTTACTTCATGCTATATCATATTCAGTTGCTACATTACTTATAGAGGTCAATTTACATGGATATAGCAACAGTATCTTACCATGATATATTAAACATTGTGTGTGTGTACACCTTACACATGGCAAATGTTTTCTACTTTTGAATCCTCTGTTTCTCTTCAATTTTCTTGGGCAAGTTTCAAAACCACAAGTCTTTTAAAGGTAGCATATTAAATGAATTAATATTTCAATTTCTAAACAACATTATTCCATGTGTTGTTCAGTTGCAGAATTTCTGAAGAATTAAAATATCACTTTCCAGTGTCAACAGGCAGGCCTCATGATCTCACCAGTTAAGCTGCAATGGTATGTTCCAAAGCAACTCGGAAGCCATAACCTCCACCAGCGCGACAGAGATGGTGAAGATGGGTGGGAATCTATCACGAATTGAACATTCAGCTTTGGATTTCTCACAGGGACCCAAATACTATAGAAAGCAGTGTGGGGGTCTGTGGTAACTGGCTTGTATTCATTATCTCACCCCGTGCCTCATAGTTATAATTTAATTCTACTCTGCTTTAAGAACACGCTTTAGCCATTAATAAAGGATTATTACATGATAAAAAGGCAGGACTCGCGCACTTAATTTCGGACGCTCCTTCACCCGTGCACCCTGCCCTGCACTCCGCTCCGATTCCTCCTCTCTAGACTGGTGGGCACGTTAATTTAAGGGGCAACTACAGATCACTACTTCCAGGCTGTACATAAGGATGCAGGAAGAGAAACATTCTTGGGAGACACTTGTTTTTCTTGCTTCTACCAAGAAAGAGGAAAACGGCACGTGGAAATAATAAACTGAGAAGCACCAGAGAACTTGAGTTTTAACAACTTTTGGTTCATTAGTTTCCCTTACTACATGGTTTGTGTTTGTCTGGGTGTGTTTATGAGGTGACTAGTTTACCTTTTCTAGTGTCGGGACGTGTAACTCTTCCCCTGTAGACTTTATAGAAAGCTAGAAAACGGTGTTTTGTGATGATCTATCTCTTTGACTGGAGTGAGTCTTCATCACAGAACGGATACCCGAGGAACGGGATGGACTCCAGCACTTCAGGAGGCAAACTGCACCACGGGCAGCGCCTCAGTGGAGAGGCGCCTAGACTTTGAAGTTACATTTCTCTTTCCTTTTGGAGTTAATGCATGACCCTGGGCAACGTGAGGACATAAAAGGAAGGAATAGATAGAAAACTCCAGCGACTTGACCTGCTCCCAGAAATACTGGCAAATGCATAACATTTTTAAAGAGTGAGAGCTCAAGAGTACCCCAAGTACTGTATACTCAGATAGAGCTCATTCCTCTTGGGCACTTTCAAGTTAGTGTTAAGGCAAATTGGGCTGCCCAATGCCAGCCTTGATATTTTGTGTACATATTAAAAGTACAGAACAGAGTATTTTGTCATTTTTTAATCATCAAAAGATAAATAGACAGTGTTCTCACTTCTAGAGTGTAGGTAGACACAGTAAGATTTGAGGGACCTCTAGGATATTTGTTTAACGTCAGTCGTGCACCTCTTGATATGTCAATATTGACAATCTCATCTTCATGAATAATTCTAATACAAGAGGAAGAACAGAACAGAAAGAGCTCAGTGAAAATTGAGAGAAAAATTAGCCTTTTCTGGGAATGCATTCACAGGATTGAATGCCAATAAATGAGAGTCACTGCAAAGAAGGTAATAAATAAGACTTAAGTACTCTATATCATTATAATTTTATATTCCATACTGTATTGTCTGTTTTATTTAAGATTTAATTTTGAGTATACTTCAGTGTAATTAAATTTCTTTAAATACATTATTTCAATAATTGCATAATAATAATTTTGTAAATATACCTAAATGTGATTTTCCCCTCATTTGGAAAATTCAGTATTAAAAATGCTTTTTTTAATGTCTTTATTAACAGTGGTACATATCTTTCATTTTCTCATAAAAAAACTTTCTAAACAAAAGAATAAGAATATTTTAAAGCTCTTAAAATACATGTTTACTTTGTGTTCCCAAAGGGACATATGAGATTAGTTCTTTTACCTGTTGGAAAGCCCAGCCTTTAAATGACAAATTTCAGTCACCACTCCAGGTGCACTTAAAAACTAGATTCTGACATTTCGAATGTTCTTTGTAGATCATCTAAGTCAATTATCTTTTTTGTTCAAATTTCTGTATTAAAGTTGACTGATTTGTCAGGTTATTCTACCAGTTACTGATAGAGGTATCAAAATCTCCCACCATGCTTATGAATATATATTTCCATTTTTATTTTGTCAATTTTTGCTTTATTTAATTTAAGCCTATACTATTAAATACCTGAAGATTTAGAATTCGAATGTATTTTGGTTATATTGACCCTGTTATCATTTTTGAAAAAACCCTATTTAAATCTAGAAATGCTATCCCCTTTAAAGTCTACTTTGGGCATTGGTGTGGCTCAACCATTTTATTTAATTTAGGGTTTGCATGTGTTAATTTGCTTACCTTTTTAATTTTAACCTTTGTTTCCTTATATTTAAGATGTGTTTCCAGTAAAACTATAAACATTTATTGATCCAGTAAAACAACCTATCTTTTCATTAGACATTTTAGTCCATTGATATTTAATGCAACTCCTAATGAAATGTAAACCCACAATTTTGTTTTCTTTGAAACTTTTTTTATATTCCTTTTCTTTAGAAAATTGGGAGGAAGGTGTTAAATAGACTAAGGTAGCTACATTAATAAACACGAATATCTTAAATCAATCGTAGATTGAGAGAATTTGAGGCTGGCATTTAGTCTCCGTGAAGATCTGTCTACTTCCCCTTCACCTTTCCACTTAAAACAGAAGCATGATTATGTGCCACAGAGACTCCTCTGAGATAGGATTTGAACGTCAGTTTTTGTGTTCTCTGTTACGTGAACTTTCTAAAACTAACTACGTGTTGGCAGTCTTCTTCAAAGGGAAAACCAACAGATCCCAGAGGCTGAGCTCAACTTTGCCTTTCCATCTCTTTCAGATTTTGAGCCTTTAATTTCTTACTGTCTTAGGAACTCCAAACCAGTGTTTTCTTGGAAATCATTTTATCCATCTTTGCTGCTTGTTTTCTGCAGAAGGAATGGTACACACAGTCCATTTTCTGTTGCCAGAAGCAGAACTCTGGTTTGAATCAACTTTCAACCTACAGATACGTGTTAAGTAATGTTCATTCAGTGTCTGCTGTTACTATTGGGCTGGAATTCAAGTTTTCACTTTTTACCATTTGTTTTTCTCTGAGAAATAAAGTAATAAATGTTGATTAGTTACAAGCCAAGGGATAAAGGACTTTCAACCTACAATGCCCTTGAGCCATAATATCAAGAATGACCCACAAACCCTCTAAATCCACCTCTTTGATGGCATACTTGGTGTGACAACGAAGGCCTCTAGTTCCTTTGGAAATATCTGCAGATGCAGATTTCCTTCCTTTCCCCCGGCTCCTCACAAGGAGGATGTGCTGGTTACATAGGGCAGCTTCCATGATCGAGTGTCAGCTCAAAGAAAGGACTTGGATCTGCACTTCCAAGTGTTCTACAGTGTCCACAGTCCTCTTTGGTTTGTAGTCTAAACATCACCCCTGCCAGGTGGTCACCAAGACATCAGTTTGTCTCTCTCTTCAAGGTGACATGTTGTTACTCATCCCAGAGTCTGGTTTTCCTGTCATCCACCCCAGTTCCAAAATGTCTGGTTTCTGCATCCAGATGTCACTTGGTCCATCTGTGCCTAAGGTACCTCTGTGGGTTTTCAGACAGACCCTCAGAGGACAGCCCAAGACTGCTGGATCTCCTGGAGAGGAATGGAAGACCCTTCAATCCCAGGTTACCAGCACGTAGCTCAGCTCTCCACCTCCTCTCTGCCAGTGCTGCTTGTTCTTACATATCTCTAAGACAGAGCAGGGCACAATGCAAATCTTTTCCAGGCACTGGGATGTGAGTCTGGCAAAACCCCTCCACTTCAATCTTTTCCTTCAGCCTAACACACACAGTGCTCCATTCAAAGACTTGAGCCCAAAGCAGGCAGTTCAGGACCCTCAATTTGGCCCCGTGATTTGCCGTAAATCGGTGCTACTCAGAGTGTGGTGTACAGACCAGCAGCCGCCTCCCTCACCACAGGCATGTCAGTAAGAAATGCAGACTCTGAGGACACAATTCAGAGCTCCTAAATCAGCAGCTAATTTTTCCAGAAGACTCTTGATGAGCTTAGCTATCTTAACTTTGAGAAGCACTTTCTTAGTTACTTTCTTCATATTCTCCAGGCTCAGTTGTTACAATCATTGTGGCCAACATGTCAGGTGTTTTTGTATCTTAAAAGAACACTTTCAAGTTCATTGTCTTCTCACAGATCTGGAAATCTAGTCAGTGCCTCTTCTGAAGAGTGATGCTTCTCTCGGCATAGCAGCCATGAGACCTGTGTCAGGGTTCAGTAGGAGAAGCAGAAATGGAGGGAATATCTCTAAAGGGATTTATCTTGAGGAACTGGCTAGCTGTGCGCAATGCCTGCAGGACAGCCAACCAGGAGGAAGGGGCTGGAATGCACAGGCTGAGGCCTGTCCACAAGCCAGGTTTCTTCTGTGGCAGAGAGCACAAACTCACCTTTCAGGCCCTGCAGAGGAGTGAGTCAGGCTCACTTGGGTGGTAAGGAATAACCTCCTCCACTGAAAGTTGGTTGATGATGGACTGCAATCTTCAGTTGCATCTACAAAATACCTTCCCAGCAACACCTCAGTTAGCGAGTCACTGAATTAGTGGGGACTGTAGCGCAGTCACCTCGGCACATCAACAGAACGTCATGGGATCTCTGTCACTGGGGCAGAGGGATGCCGATGGGCAAAGGTGGGAGCAGGCAGAGGCCAGGAATAGGGAGTGCAGAGGACAAGATGCATGAACGTTGTAGTAACAGGCTGTCCCTGAGAACAGTATCAAGGTTAACAAGAAAAGAACAAGAAGCAATTCAATGAAAAGGCTGGAGAGAGAGGTTAACAAAGATTGACAGCAATCGAAGCGTTCAACACTCCAGTTTTCAGTGCCCTGTTCTCCAATGGTGGCCAGAGGGCTCAGGTTCAGACTGTGAAGGGTGACAGAGCTTCTGCCCTTCCGGTTCATGCTACCTGAGCTTCCATGTCACCAGCCCTCACCTGATGGTTATGTTAGTGTGACACCCCCTGCCACACCTTCCAGGTAATCTGACAAAAGTTCCTGTGTATGTGTGTGTGTGTGTGTGTGTGTGTGTGTGTGTGTGTGTGACAGAGAGAGAGAGAGGAGAGGGCTAAAGGGAGACTAGTTGTCTTCACGAACTTGAAGAGTTGAAGTTCACACACACTGGCATGTAGACTTTCAAGCACCCAGTAAATGTTTGTGTCAGCTTTTACATGGGCGTCAGTGAGTATCCATTCATGGCTTTAATCACTTTCATCTTCTTCCACAATCAAAACTCTCTTCCAAGTACACATGCATGTATCCAAGTTTATCAGCATCCATTTCTCCAGCATATTTTAATAAGCTAATATTAAATATTAATATTTAATGATATTGTTTTAATATTGGCTAATAATGGGTAACAAAACCTGTGTAACAGAAGACAAGAGTGTGAATTCCATTGAAGTTAGGGGGCAAATATACAGGAAAAAACAAAATATCTATGTAAAAATGTGCTACAGTAAAAATTTATAAATACAAATACAAATTTAAATGTATAAATTATATGGCATATACACATACACATTAAAACAAGATCATGTAAAATATGATATAAGAAAAATTTGAATTCCCAACGTGGGAAACATTTCTGAGGCTCGGCAAATATTGCGGTTCAGGGATCTCTAGAGACGTTTGCCTTAAGGCGCAGGGGAGTGTTAACATTTATTGCGTTCTTCCCATGGATATGGTTTCATATTCATTCCTTATAGCACACTTGAATTTAACATTGACACCTTTAATGAACAGAAACTGAACTTCAGGGACATTGAGTGAGCTCACGACAAGTTGAAGTTGAGACTCCACACTCCTCACAGAAAGAACTGTTAAGGGGACTTACCCGCACAGAGCCAACCGATTGGTGAAGCGAGCCTGGGAAGCGGCAAACAGTGGAGAACTGGAGACTTCATTGAACTAAAGCTTTGTCAAGCAAAGGGAACCATCAACAAAACTCAAAAGCAACCTGCTGAGTGCAAAAAATGTTTGCAAATCATATATCTGATAAGGGGTTAATATCCAAATACATGTAAATAATTCATACAACTAAAAAACACCCAATTTCAAATTTGCCAGAGGGTCCAAATAGACATTTTCCCCAAAGAGACATACAAATGACCAACAGGGAAATGGGAAGATTTTCAACACCATGAATCATCAGGGCTCTGCGTCAAAACCACAGTGCGTTTGCACCTCACCTGCCTGAGGCCGGCTGCCATCAGGAAGACAGAGGTAAGTGTTGGTGACAGTGTGGATAGGAGGGAACCCTCACGCACTGTTGATGGTAATATAAATTGGTTTAGCCACTCTAGAAAATGGTGTGAAGTTTCCTAAAAAAGATGAAAAGAAAAAATAGAACTACCCGATGATCCAGAAACCCCACTCCTGGGTATCTACACAAAACCATTAAAATGGGATATTGAAAAGATATCTGCAACCCCCTGTTCATTGCCTCATTGCAGCCTTAGTCACAGCCTCCAAGATACAACCCAAGAGTCTGTGAACAGACGAAGGTATAAAGTAACTGTGATGCATCTGCAGACAGCGGCCTATCACTCAGCCGGGATGGAAGGAGGGCCTGGACTTGTGATAATGTGGGCGGACCCCGGAGGCATTATTGTGAACTGGACAAGTCAGACAGAGACAGATGCTGTGTGATCCCACTTACGGGCAGAATCTAAAAAAGCCAACATGTAGAAACAGAGAGAATAGTGGGTGCCAAGGACTGGGAAAGGGGGAAGGGAGGAAGGGGGAGCCTAGGCGAGATGTCGGTCAAAGGGTGCCAACTTCCGGTTGTAAGACGAGTAAGTTCTGGAGATCAAATGCACGGCATCATGGCTATGATTGATCATATTGTATTACATACTTAAAAGTTGCTAGGAGAGTCGATCTTAAATGTCCTCATTCTAAGAAAGAAATTATAATTATGTAATACTACGACGCGTTAGCTAGCAGTAGCAATCGTGTTGCAATATGCAAGTATGTAAGATCAGCATCTTGCACGCTTTCTACTTACACAATGTCAACTATATCTCATAAAAATAAAGACGCATCCAGTTATAATTCTGACACTTCCTGAAAGTCTGTTTACTGGCATGACGGTTCAAACTCTGGCTGCCTCCGAGATAGAGGGAGTCTGCATGCATCCAACACTCTTTCTACCGCCCTCTCAATTACGTATGAGAAAGACATAGTGCAGAACGGAATAAAAACAAAGACAGACAAACAAACAAACAAAAAACCTCTTACATTTAGGAACCTGAATCAGAAGGCGATCAGGAAAACCTAATAGAACCCTCCTTCCCCACCCTGAGGCTATAAGGAGGCAATTTCCTCTAATACTTTATGTTTTGGTGCTCCTGGAAATAATGTAGTTTCACTTGTCAGTGCTGATAGATCACAATATGACGGCTCTTTTTGAATTCATCTTCCCACTTGTGACCTTACAAAGCTCATAGTAATCCTGAGAGATTTCTTTGTAGGTGCTTTGGAGTTTTATACAATAGATAGTCATCTCCTCTGTGAATCAAGGTAGCTGTATGTTTTTTCCATATGGCTATGGTGGTCCTACCGCTGAGACAACTGGAATAGTACCGTGGGTCTGTTTCCAGAATCTCCATCTCATTTTTTCTTGTGGTTTCCATTTTTCTGCTGAAACAAGCGCTTTAATCTTACGTGTTGATATTTTCCATAAAGACCTTCATTTGATAGTTTCAACATTTCCCCTCTCAGTCTGGTCCTGATGCCTGTTTTTCTCTTCTGACTGCTGTTTCTAGCCTGTTTGTTTGCTTTGTAATTTTTGGTTGAAAGACACATTGCTCGGTGCTCAGATTGATCTTTGCTGTGCTTCAAGGTGAGCACGCATGCCCTCCTGTTGGGTCTTTGCTTCTGGGTGTTTGTGTCGATCTGCTTCAGAGCTGGGCTGCGTTGTAAGGCTGCTGTTGCTGCGGTCACCCTCAGGCACTGCAGACCCCTGATTTCTGTTGAGACAGCACCCCAGTCTGAGCCCACTTGCTGGAGGGGTTCCCCCTGTGGGAAGCAGGGTCCTCTGCAAACAGAATCAGCCTCTTGCTGCTCTCCCATGTACAAATGCTTGTGTGCATGGCTGTGGGGGGCGGGAAAGGGAACACTGTCTGGGGTGCTGACTAAGCCTCAGTGGGAGGCAGGGGCTGTCAACCTGGTCTCCAGGTCCGGGCTTCACGAGTGTGTCTGCTATGTTCTGGATGTGGTGTTGCCCCTGAGAGGGTGCCATCCTCCCTCCCCTAACATCTGAGACCGACAGGAGCTTCACACTCTCACTCTGCTCCACACCCCACATTCAGCAACTGATGAAAACCATGCAGCTGAATCCTCCTATCACCTTACATGGTATTTGATGACGTGTGTCCAAATGAGCAAATGTCCTTGGCCTGCTTTTCTCTCCAGGATGCTGTCTCTCTAAATTTCAGGCTAGTTGTTTGTTCTGTGACATCATTTTTCGGAAAATTCCAAGGAAAGTGGATAGTCTCCAATTGCTCAATGTTTTACTTATTGTAAGATGGAAGGTGGTAAGAATCCAGTTCTTAACCAAACCCAAGCTGGGCTCCCCTGAGCACCCTTATCAGCTAGGCTGACCTTGGCCAGTGCGACTCAAACACACACTAACATCATAGCTAACAGCTCAAGGCTGCATCTCCAGGGTGACCTAGTCCCTCCAGAAAGTGCCTACCAGACAAAACTAAGTGCTGCCGGAGGAATCTACTCTTTATTCCAGCCAAGACTAGAAGACAGGGCCCCCATGGCCCAGTCTCCATGGAAGGGTAGGCGCCTCATTCCATGAGCACCAGTCCATAAACCCAGGTGTGTATCACACGGACCACCTCTCCTCGCCTCCTTGTGCAATTTTTCACCTTCCTGCTTCTACTCAGTTCCAGCTCACCTCAGTCCCTATTCTCCCACCCCGCCCCCTTTAAAAAGTCCAGTCACCTCCCTACAAATCAAAGTTGAGTTCATGCTGGACCCTTTTCTGTGTCATCATAGTTACTACTGACTAAAATCTGCCTTAACACTTTAATTAACGCCTGGCTGTGTTTGTCTTTGAGGAGAACAACACTCACTCCAGCTTTCTCTGTCTCTGAGCTCAGACTGAACGAGCATCTCAGCATGTGGGTTCAGATGTGCCTAAATGTATGTTTTTCCTTGCGTGTGAGTGCCTCCTCTATTCCAGGACAAGTATCATTCCCCATCTATCCACTCAATGACCTTGTCAGAGGACTTTCGATAAACTGAATGTGTCAGCCATACAGCCTTGAGACTTAAGAGGTCTGATTTCTGAGAGTGTCTAACAGACCCAACCCATACTAAGCAAATGTAAATGAGCTTGAAGCTTTGACCTACAGTCCAAGTTGTCAGTCCTCCCAATAATTTCCCATCGTGGAACTAGAAGCCACGCATCTCCTCCTGCGCGGTCCCTTCCTTTCCTAACCAATACAAGAAAGGGCAGCTTTGTACCTTCTTGGACACAAAAGGAAGTGACTTTTATTTTATTGCCAAGATCTATCAAGTTCAGCTTTCTGACCCAGTGCCGCAGTTTTGTGTCTCTGCGTATTTACTGAGAGCCCAAGTCTTTGACTTGTGTTTCTCACATTTGAGTGGTTCTCAAAAGTGCAGCGCCTGATGAAGTAGAAATGCCGCATTCGGTGACTTGCAAATATAAAGCAAAACGCTTCCTGGGAAGTTAACTGACAGGCTTCCATTATTGGCATGATGACTCATGCTGGAAATATAAAGCTGATACAAGCAGCAGCAGCCTGGAAGCAAGATTTAAAATGGCTTGCTTCTGTTACAGAATTCAAAGGAGGAAAAGATGAAATAAAAGTTTTCTTGACTGCATGCCTATCTTCCTGATAAAAATATACACCTATAACTGAAAATACATGCTGGCATATTAAATGCAGAGTCACAAGTCATTTCTGTGTTTTGTGTGCTGCAGGTCTTTGGGTTTGACATTAGAGCAATAGCTTGTGTAATAATAAAACTTAGAATGACCTAAAGAATTGTCATAACCAAAAATCTTACTTAGTTTTAAATTCAATAACATGAAAAATTAGGGTAAAGATAAGTGAGGTAAGTTGGGGTAAGGAGGCATAATTATAAAGACTGTATTAAAATTTCTTAAAATCAGTGTATAACTACTACAGACAAATAATAAGAAAACATTCTCAGAGTGAAATACTGAATTTGACTGTTTCATTTCAAGAGTAAAATTACTTACTTGAACTAAATTTTTGGTGCCCTTTCCACAGTTGGAAGCAAAGTGGGTTGAAGAGGCATGGGTAACTAGACTCCGATCATTACGACGACGATTAGTCAACATTATGGTCCAAGCTGCAAAGAAAAGTGAAATCTACAAAATCTCATGCAAATCCTCATGCAAAATTCAAATTATTTTAAAGGCAATAATAAAAATACTAATGTGCATTGATAAATGCTCTTTTAGAAATTGATTTGTTATACAAAATCACTTAAAATTGTAAATTTTTCTGCTGTTTACCAATCTAATTTATGAGAGACTGACACTGATAGGTGTGTTTATCAATCCCACATCTGCCTTTTGAAATGTGTACACTGAGTGGATGGCCAAGCAAACCAACACCCTCCGGCTGTCCTGGCTGTCGGATTGTCAGTACTACAAAGCAGGCTCTTAACAGCTGCTGCGCACTCCTGTTCATGGAGGCGTAGCCTTGCCTCTCTTTACATCCTCTCTTCGTTATTTGCTCAGATGCTCAGAGCACATTTTAGGAGCATCATGATAATAACTTTTAGCCTTGATTAAAACATATAAACTTTAATCCCAGCACACATTAGTTCTTTATTTTGGAGCCCAGCCGCAATTACTATTCATGAATTAATTGTATTTAGTGCTATGAGAAAAAATAGAATGAAGGAAAAATAAAAATCTGAATCATGGTGGTATTTCCCTAGAACACAAATACATATTCAGTTATTAGAAAATAAAGAACAAGTTAAAAATAAAGCCTATCTTCAAGGACACAGTGAACAGATTTAGAGTGTTATACATTCGTGCATAGGCTGGTCATTGTATATAAATATGTAAATAACCATGGATCTAGGCATTTATGTCTTGGGACCAGTATCATTAATGTGGCCAAATAAAATTTGATTTTGAATCATATCTATGTATATAATAGCAGACTATCTTTCTTTGAAATCTGGGAAAAGACAATTTTACCACTTGGAATTATTTTCTATTTCAAATATGTATAGTGTTTTTAGAACATCAGGTAACAATCTTCCTTCCAGGGGGATAGTCATCTCCAATATTTTTAAACATTTTGTAAAATGGAAGCAAGAACATTGCTTTTCCCTCCAGCAAGCCATCGAAAGGACTGGAATCCCAATGGGTGTTTGTGGAGCACTTTGGTGATCATAGTGAGTGTGACAAATTATGCTTCAGCGCCACAGCTGATGAGAAACCAAAGTAAGTGAACCATGGCAGCACAGCCAGGACCCCCTGGGTGCTAATTCATGCTCTAAAACACCTTTTCCAGCCATTTCTAGAAGAGCGGGCTTCTATCCACATTAGGGTCCTCGGCTCCCGGAGGGAACATTATGTCCCATCCCTGCCTGGCCATCTAGGGTTGAGGCCAGGGAAAGGGTTTTCCCGTCAGATTGAATGCCCTGCCAGAGGTCCTTCTATGAGCTGGAAGGTAAGTGCAGAGGACCCTGGAGACTCGGTGACCCCAGGCTGTGGTAGTTGAGCAGAAAGCTGGCCATGCAGATGCCAGGTAACTCAAGAGAACATGCAGATCCAACCACTGGGTTTGAAAGGCCCCCTCCCAACAAGGCCCTTCCTGGGCAGGATGTCCTTCTAATTACATAGTCACGGCACCCTATAATGATGAGGAGCACAGAGAGTGCTGGTCTCCTCAGGGGGACGCTGCCAACGTGCATGCTGACCATCCACCTGACCTAAAACGCAGGGTGTGAAGAGGTCACAGGATCGAGGACACTCGGTGACTTCTCTACCTGTTAGCTTCCTCTCATTTTTATCTGCACCACACGATGTGTGTTCCTGTCCCATTAACACAACATTGAGCCCAATTAATAAGCATACCTTCCACACACATATGTGTAATTTACATATACATATACATGCATTGAATGCATCATTAATTTTACTAATTTTAGTAATTTTAATACTAATTAAAAAGTTATCTTTGTTTTCTTTGACTTTTTAAAAAATGCTTTTATTGTTGCTATCTTTTGTTAGTTTATATTATGTTCTAAAACACAGCACCTGACTAAGCAGATACATGTGCAATTTTGTTTATTTTCACCTGGATCCAAGGGATTTGGTAGGTGATTCACCAGAAAGACTTCGCAATCACTGCAACTTCCCTTTCACGAGACAGGGACCTTGTTTTATCCAAAGGTGCTGCATCATTAGGAAGAGTGTGACTTCACCCTTTGAATATCTGCCCCTTTACTGAAAATCAAAGTTAATGATTCTTACTTCCTGTTTTGCTTCCTTTGGAATAACAACAAATAAGTGAATTAATTAGTTTATAAATAAAATGAAATAGAAACGAGCTGACGCAGCGCCTGGCATAGAGCGAGGACTGAAAGACAGCTAGCGTTTCCAGCTTCCTGCCTCGCGGCTCCTCCCTCGAACATGACGTTTGTTAATAAACGCCAAAGGATTTCTGGGGACTTGAGCTGAAAGATGTTTTGCATGATTCTTGCCCTTAATAAAAGTGCCGGCTTTTGATATTCTTGTCTACCAATAGATGAGCACCTCCCAACAGACATCACAGGCACATAATAATTCTGAGATCTGGCACAAATTTGCACACTTTAAATCTTCACATATTGTTAAAAGTGATGTGCGAGACGCTAGTTGGGACTGAGTCTCGTTTCTCACAGGTGCCCAAACATATGCCATTGGAACATGGTGGTAATTCACTTCCATCCATCTTAGCAGATTTAGAAGATCCAGCCCTGGCGGAAGCTGATGTTTCCATTTAGGTGGGACTACATTACGCCGATGTTTAAAGGCGTGATTTTTAATCAACTCTGTCAGCCTACTCAAGGGCTCTTAAGACTCTATCCTCTCAAAGTCAACATGCACAGAGTCCTCAGAAGCCATCAAAATATTCACCAGCTCTCAGGAGTACTTTCCTGATTTGGGCCAAACTTTCCAATTCATGTGATATTTTTTAGTCTCCCAGAATTGCAAGGTGGGTGTTTTTGTGCAGAACAATTCTTAAAAGCATAGATTTCCAAAGCCGAAGATGAACTCAAAGGGAGTTATTGTCCTATCAGTGCAGTAGGTTTTGGTGTCAGGGACACTGTAGGGTAAGTGCCGTTGCACAAACAAACCACTTGGGCAACTGCAAAACAGTCGTTGACAAGGGCGAAGGCTCCCCACCTTGACTGGTGAAGAGGGATCAGTACGCCTCCTCTTACAGATGGATGTGTGGCCAGCACATGACTGAGTAGGTAAGAAACTTGGTGTGCATCGTGGACAAATGTGCATACTTGTCCACCACCCCCTGGTTGGTTTCTTTGGTTGCCTTCATCCAAAAGCATACAGATGGGCAGCCCGGGAGCCACACTCCCCCCTGGGGCTTCTGAATCCCACTACCCAGGAATGAGCCTCCTCCCCAGGCTGCTGTGGCTCACCACCTGCAAGCTGTCGTGTCTGCTGGTCACACATCCACAGTCTCTGTTTTCTCTTGGAGAAAACTACTTTTTAAAAACTTTGCATAGTAATTGTGGTATTCAATATTTTCTTCATAGTATTTGGGAACAGTGTTCTTACTTAGGCTGATAGTTCTGGCAGAGATTGCTCTAGTTTTTGTAAAGACTTTAATACCAATATCAGCTTCTAGCATCTATCTACATATTATTTATCCATCTATAACTCATACATAGATACAGAGACTGGGTGTCACTGTGAAAAATTAATTAAAAGTACAAAATTCACTAACAGACATTTATACTATTAATGTGTTCCACATGTCCAAAGACATAAATTATACTATAAATCCCTAATATTACATGCCTTTTAGTCATAATTTTCATGCTGCATTTCTAACATTACAGCCATCTTTTTAGATTTTTAATCTTACACTTCATGATTTATAGAAGCTTGAATACTTCATTCTACATGTGTTCTGCATTTACCTTGTGAAATGTTTTACATCTTTGAAAATGCACGCCAATTGGATGAAAACTACACATACCCCAACATCAGTGTTTTAATTTTTTTCTGTTTCAACTTACTTTGTTTTATGAAGAATACAATAATTAAGAAAAATGCAACTGAATATTTACAGAATTGCTAAAGATACAATTGTTCCTGAAACAAGCATGCCCTCTGCATGTCAGCACGTGTAAGTGGTGTTCTTCAGCACATGCTTATCTCTTGATACTTACAAATTCCTGACTGGGCAGCTCTGACATGACCACGGGCCATGCGTGCTGTCCGCCCCCTTCAAAGTCTGGACCGTGAATTACACATTTATGTATTTGTAGGTGTTGCTCTATTATGTCAGTCAGTATGTATTACTAAAGACTAAACAGGCTTGTTGAAATCTGTCCAAAAAGTGACCACATTCAGTGTGGGTTGTATATTTTATGTAATTTAGGTAACTACTCAGTTTTAAAAATGTATTTTCTACCTTGGCTGGTGTGGCTCAATGGAATGAGTGGCAGCCTGCAAGCCAAAGGTCGCCGTTTGATTCCCAGTCAGGGTACAAGCTTGGGTTGCGGGCCAGGTCCCCAGTAGAGAGTGCACGAGAGACAACTACACATTAAATTTCTCTCCCTCTCTTTCTCCCTCCCTCCTGTCTCTCTAAAAAGAAATAAATAAGTGAATAAAACTATATTTCCTTATTTTGGTTACCAATTCCAAATAGTCTCACCTTGATCCCACTGCTGTGTGACAGATTCCTTGTGGACATCTGAAGGGGTGACATACAAGTGACTATACATTTTCTAACAGTGTGGTTATTCAAGTATTTGGATTAATTAAATATGCATGCCCTGAACCGCTTTCTGCGAACCCCAGTGTCCAGCACTACAGGATCATGAAAATGAATGAGACACACTTGTTCTAAGGGATTGTTGGTGAGTTGAGGGACAATCATAAAATAGGAAATGCATTCTTACCTCTACAGGATACTCATGGGCTTCTTTGCTTTCCTTGATACATATTGTCATGGAAGAATCTTCTGTCACAGATGAAGCATGTACCTAGGGCTCCGTGATGGGAGAAGACAGCTAGATGGTGAGTAAAGAGATGTATTACCTCTCCACCTGACACCAGGCTGCACTTTTAGTTTCTTCTCTCTGGTGGGCTACTTTTAGACCAGTTCTTCTCAACCACACGGCTAAAATAAAGTGATGCTTTAATTCCCTTTCCCCAGCATGGTTAACCAAACTAGTGAAGACTTAGTAGTTGGCTGCCCAATTCATGGCTAGTGAAAGGGACCTGTAATGGGAGTCATCTATGTTGTACATACGATGACATTGGGCAGACAGGCAGGAAAGAATGGGCCACGACGGGCTAGGATTCAGTGGCTTGGGATCCAGTTCGTACCTTTTTCCCTAAAAGGCATTTCCAGAGGGAAGCACAGATGGCATGGCCCACAAATGGGAGACACACAGACATTTGGAGGGATAGTAGGCTCTGTCTCAAAGTTGATCTCTGATCCCTTGGGTCTGATGTGTATGAGGTAAGTGGAGAGCTAGACAAAGAAGGAGCCCTGGCCCAAGGCCTGTCACAGGGTCCAGGGAGTGCCGGCCTGAATTTCCAGACACAGAGTGGGAAGCAATCCCCCTGGTACTAGAAAGAGGCTCTCACTGTAGGAAGGGTTGAGTGATGTTCCCCAGAGAGCTGCCCATCACTCTTGGTCATCCCCCTGCCACATTTGCAAACCAAAAGCAATGAATGCTGCATCCCTAGGATCAGAGATGACTGACACCACCGATTTTTCAATGACAAAGGACGTGTGGGAGGTGGAAAACACCAATGCCAAACCTGACAGAGCATGACACGTGTGTGCTGCAGATGAACCTACTCAAGCTCAGCTCAGCCACACAGGTGGAGTCCTGGAAGGCTGGCGTCCTGGGCCATCTCAGGGTGCCACTTCTAAGGGCAGAGACCCAGGACTGCACCCTGCACCTCCCTCCATGGGAACAAGAGGACATGGCCAAAGGAAAATTAGTGACAGTGAGTGGGGTCTCTGACACCCTCAGCCTCTTCCTCCAGCCAATTCTGGCTGGCCATGGAAGCTGGTTTTCCTGGGCAGTCCCAGTGTGTGCCTGTGCGCCTGCCAACTGAGCAAACTGTGGAAACATTCTTGTGTGGATGACTATATATATTTTTTATGTACTAGAGACACACTTGGAGATATATGTAAAGTCTGTTCCTGTAACCTTGTAACCTTGTGGATGGACTTACTGATGCCCAGACATCAGATGCTTACAAATAGAAATGCAGTCACAGTTTTGGACAGACACTAAGTCTGCCCCCTGGTCATCAGGCTCTGGAAACCAATAAGAGCATCATCAGGGAAGAGAGCCACTGTTCTGTCCAGAGGGACTGACCTAGGCTGCAGAGCGGAAACTGGGTTGCTGCCAAACAGTTCAGAGAAGAACCATTCCTGCAGCCCAGGAGATGACCGGAGGTGCCTCAGAGCCCTGACCAGTGGGAAACTGTGTCATGTACACATCAAAGAAGGTGCCAATAGGAAGGCAGATGAAGAACACTGTCTGGCCAGGGACTGCAGAGGTGGTGGGGCACAACATGTGTAATTTAAACAGTGTTTTTCAGCAAATAAGTCTTCCAACATGTAACTGCTTCTCCATTTTATCCCCTGATGACATACATAAAGTGCACAGGTAGTGGCTAGAATTAAGATTTTCAGTGGGGAGTATGACTGAACACCCAAGATGATTCAGCCAATGCAAAGACTTCAGGTTGCTGGAAGTAAAATTGGGGGGTCTCCCGGGAAACCCTCCATAATCCCAAACAGTCACACATCATCCTTTCTCCCTGTTCTTTGTCCAGAAAGCTAACATGAGGATCCTGTTGCTGGTACCCTCTCATGTTCTGGTCTCACATTAGGATAAGCCAATAGGAGGTCCAGCTGGAGATGGGGGAGGGGCGAGAGGCTGAGCTATTGACTCCCCTGGTCTTCTCCCATCTCTGTCACTCATCTCTGTCAAGGTCACAGCCACTGTCAGACAGCCTCCACACACATCTGCGTCATTCCAGGTCCTGGCAGGCCTTTCTGGGACCCCTTCCTGCCAGCCCTGGGATATTGCACTATTTTTTCTATATTTTGCATACCTCTTTAGCCTCTTGATTAGATTCCCTTTAAATTCCCCAGTGTCCATGAGATATCTGGCTCTATTTTGTTCTGTGTTTCAGGGTCTCTGCCTGCTACATTAACCTAGGAAGACTGATTTCCAGATTTCCAGTAGGGAAATCTGTGAGCACAGATTCACAGGGTAGTGCCCCGCAAGGCCCAGGGAGTCGCTGTAACGCTTGCATTGGAATTGATGGGTGGAGAGGTGAAAGTAATTTGGAGTGGGTCAGGCAGCTTGCAAAGATTTTACATGCCCATACCTTCCTCCAACTTCTTCTGTCTAAGTAACTAATGACCCTGGCTAACTTGGATTTATTTTATTCCTCAAAAGAACACATGGTCTCTGGCCTGGAGAAAAGCTGACTCAGCTGAGAGTGTCAGTACTACAACAAAAATAGAGGGGACCATAGACATTTTCCAGGAGTGAATGCTTTAAGCAGAACCTCATCAACAAAACAAACAAGCAAGCAAACTGTAAACAGGGACATTGAAATAAAGAATAGACTGACAGTAACCAGAGGGGAGGGGGTAGGAGAATAACAGGGAAAAATAGGGGAAGGGTCATCAAGGAACATGTATAAAGGACACATGGACAAACCAAAGGGGATAGGATCAAGGGTGGGAGGTGGGGATGGTTGGAGTGGCAGGGGGTGGGGAGAGAAAAATGGAGGCAACTGTACCTGAAAAATTATCAATGAATAAAAAATTATTAAAATAATATAAAATAAATAAAATAAGTATTTCATTCTCTCCTGCTCCAAAAAAAAGAGACTCAGTGCACCTCCTTCTCTACTCTACAGGCCAGCTGGTGGTCAGTCTTTATATGTGAGTCAGAGTGTTGTTGTCGTTGTTGTTTTCCTCTGAGTTTTCTGACAAGCCAAAGGGCAAAAACAAAACATAGGAATGAGAATTCCCCAACAAACAGCCCATCTTTGTCATCTCACAGTGAAGCTCAAGTACAGCAAGCTCAACATGCACCAGCTGAGGTGACAAGGATTTTTCGCTCTCCAAGTTCAATTACAAACATCCAACCAAAGTTTTCTGGACACTGGAGAAAAAGGGGTGATGTAGAAGAAAGAGACAAAGAAAAATGAAATTGAGATCTTGTGGGGGAGAGAAAAACACTTAAACTCCATCATTAACATCTCTATAAATACAAGTGACATTGTCCCTGCAGAACAGAAACTGAGACATTCAGAGAACATAAAAGACCCCTTGGAAATTAAGAACATAAGAGTGGAAATAAAAAGCTCAATAAAGGAGTTTCTCTCTGTGTCCAAGGAAGTAGAGTGAGGAAGAAAAGACAAAAAATATAACAAAATAAGGTTGAGCCCAGGAGGTTCAGACTTTGAATAAGAAGAACTCTGCAACAACAGCAAAAGTGAACTAGATGAGGATATCATTAATGAAATAATTCAAGGAGTTTCTATCAGCAATTAAAAGGCCCTATGTACTTGTGCATTGAAACAGATCCACCACAAAGAACGTCATTAGGAAAAATTCCAGAGCAATTATAACCAAAAGAAGATTCTACAGGCCTCCAGACACACACACAAAGAGATTGTAACCCTTCATTGGGTAGATCTAAATGCAACACTGGACACAAGACAATAATAGAATTCCTCCCTGAAAATTCTAAAGAAACATAATATTTGACCTAGAATTACACCTCTAACCAAGCTATTGAAGAATATGATGGTGAAATGTTTTCAGATATCTAAAGTCACAAAATGCTGATTTCCCTTGCACTGTTTCTAAAGAAGGTAGGGACATGTGTGCTGACAAAATGAGACAGGACATCAAGGAAAGGACAATATGAGATCTAGGAAATGGTTAATTCAACTTAGGAAAGAGGGCAAAGGAGTCCCAGGAGGACTGTGCCCCTGGAATGCAGGGTGGCAGCTGGCCTCAGACAGCGGGACTCAAGAGACGGAAGGTTGAGGAATGTCATCAAGGTGACACTGTTTATTTAACAGTTACATTCAGGTGGACAATTCCAGGCTGCAACCACACCAAGACATTGAATATCTCCAGGAGCCCTCTACATCCCTTTATAATCACTCTCCCTTTCTCACCTGAAAGCAGCCCATATTCCACCTTTAACACAACAAGCTAGTTTCATTTCCAGCTGATCATTATTGAAATAAAATCATAAACTTTATAGTGTCTGTTTTTTCTTACTCAACATTTTGTTGCATGTGGCTGTTATGTATTCAATACCATTACCTTTTTTTGACTATTTCTGCCAATGTTCTCTTTAAAAAAATTTTATTGAATTTATTGGGATAATACCATTTAATAATAAAGTTATATATGTTTCAAGTACATGATTCCATAATATATGATCTGTATATTGTATTGTGTGTTCACCACCCTAAGCCAAGTCTCCTTCCATCCCCATTTATACCCGTTTTACCCCCTACTTCCCCCACCCCCTTTCCCTCTGGTAATCCCCATACAGTTATCTGTGTCTATGAGCCTTTTTTTTTTTTTTTTTTTTTGCTTAGTCACTAAATTTTTTTCACTCAAAGTTTGGGAGCAGCCTAAGAACCCATCAGTAGATGAGTGAAATATTACTCAGCCATAAAAAGAAAGAAATCTTACCTTTTGTGACAGCATGGATGGGCCTGGAAAGTATTATGCTAAGTAATATAAGCTAGTCAGAGAAAGACAAATACCATATGATTTCACTCACATGTGGAATCTAATGACTAAAATACCACTGCATTTTAAGTACTCAATTGCATGAATAACTATTTTGTTTAGCCATTCTTCTGTTGATAAATACTTATTTAGTTGTTCCTTGCTTTGCGCTATCATAAATAATGCTGCTACAAATAACTTTGTACATGCCTGGGTGAATATGTGCATGAATTTTGTTTGGATATATGTCTGGACTGTAAAGTACACATATGTTTAATGTTTATAAGTAATGATTTACTGTTTTCCAAAGTGACTATAATTTATACTCCCAACACTGGTATACAGGAATTCTTCATCAACATAAGTATCTGTAGTCTTTTCAGTTTTATCTATTCTGGAGTGTTTGTACCAGTGTTGCATTGCAGTTTCACTCAGCTGCTAAGTGATTGAACCAGTAATGAAAGTCAAGGCTGTTTAATTCCAAAGTGCACCGTCTAGTCTACAGCTTGGTGTACTAACTACATTAATCCAGTAAAACAAGAGCTTTGAAATGTCTATATTTTTAATTATATTTGCACCAAAACAACCACATATAAGCATCAAATATACTTGTCAAGTAGTCATTTTGTTTTCTTTAAATTTCCATCACAAAGGCATTGTTCATAAAAATACTCAGTGAGCTGTCATTAAAAAACTAGGGTTTTAAGAAAGAGATAATTCAAGGAAAGAAGGAAGGGAGGGTGGGAGGGAAGGAAAGAGAGAGACGGAGAGAGAAAGAGAGAGAGAGAGAAGGGACAGGACAGGAGAGGAGAGGAAGAAAGATTCTTATTTAACTGTTGACATTATCTCCTTACCCTTTATTTTTAACAACAAACTAGTCCAGAGAGAAATGATGATATGGTGCAAACTAAAATTATTTAAATTGTGTCTGCCAATGTAATTAAAGCTCTAAATAGATGTGGCCTGGTGGAAGCAGACTGGAAGACAACACGCGTCTGGACGTGGGTGCTGACCTGGGTGGGTCTTTGGCACAGATGCCTTCCTGTCGCCATTGGTCCCCGCTCACATGGCCCTGTGGATGCACAATGTCTGTCTGCTCTGTGGCATGTGCGGAAGAGCGTGTGTTTGACTCACACCCTAGGTGTAAGATGGAGTGACATTGCCAAAACAATGTGTGACAAAGAATTTTTAAGTATACTTTTTAAAATATCGTGTTTTTAGATCAAGAAATGTAAGCATCAGAAGTCAAAACAAAATACCAACTAAAGCTAATTTTATTAGAAAAAATGTTAATGTAAGCATTTAATTAGCACATGATAAAAAATGTGAAAATTAGACTTGCTATATGCATCATTTCTCTAGGAAAAAGATAACTGAATATTTATATATTTGATGTAGAAGACATTATATAAAGGAAAAGACATTAAAATTATTTACCAAGAAAATGACTGAGAACACGTCACCAAGTAAATTCAGTAAGAACGTACACCTTTAGTAACAAAAATATATTATTTTGTTCTTGTAAATAGTGACATATTTAGAAGCATTTAATCAAAATAGGAGAGGGAGTCACTCTAAGAAGTGACGACTGTCAAGTGTGGTCCCCATCTTACTTAACACACAGTGACAAGCAGACAGTCAGTCATGCTCTCTTCCTTAATCGCCCCTCATATCAGCCTGAAATTTATGCCCCAATAAAAATGCACCTGAATTAATTACATATTTTACTTATTTATGCACACATCACTATGGTTTATGAGGAGAGAAAGGAGAAAAAAGAGGACAAAATCTTGCTTATCTTCTTCAAGTTGTTCTAAAATCCCTGTAGGAGAAATTGAGTTATGTGTCCATGAGATAAAACACCTTTCTAAAACATAATAAGAATAAATTGATATTTCATAAATAACTAAAAAATATCATTATATTGATATAAAGCCATTTCTAAATTTGTATAAAGTTAACATAAGTTTCTCAAACCATCAAAATGAATCAATGCCAAAAGTATAGCATGACCATGACAAAAATTGAAGTAAAGAAACCATTCTTTATATTAATCCTTACCGAAATTGCAAATATTTTGGTTTAGCATTTTTAAAATGATGTGCATGAAGTGTGCCCTATATTCATAACCCGTGTGTATGTTTGTTGGCAGTGTGCACACACACACTTCAATTGAATCTGTGAACGGGCAGGTGAACCCTGGCACAAGGCTCGCTGAGGAATGTGCTGAGCTCACCACCCGTAGTGCTCAGCAGAGCCCCACACCTGCTTTCATGTGCTGCATTGAACAGACTTCTGTGCGCTGTGTGATGGGGGAACCAAATTGCTGGTCTTCTCCAACTTCTCATGAGGCGGACCTACAATAGTGGGCCCATGGCAAATACGTTAACTTGGATGTGGCAAGAGGAAAGTCATAAGGCCTCCGTAAATGCCGGATCTTATTGTCATAATATTGTGTGCTTATCATTATTATTATTTATAAGGCAACATTACATTTTTTCCCTGCAATCTGAAAAATACCTTCTACTTCATATTTATTACCCCATGAATGGCCCCTAAAAGACATAGATCTACAGGCTTCTCTCCTCTGTCTTTCTCATTTACACTATCGCAGTGGGAAAAATATTTATACTCCTTAGTTTGTGATAGAAAGGAGTAATGTCAGTGTTGAAGACCACATTTTGATAAGAAATGTAAATTGATGAATAGTTT
>PVKM010014279.1:0-29232 GCA_004027735.1 Carollia perspicillata
CACAACTATACTTACTCTTAAAAATCTTGCTTGCCAATAAGCAAAAAGTAATTATACACACCCTCGTTTAATAAACAAACTTGTCCCCCTATAGCCAGCCACCTATCTTCTGTGCCATGAATAAGAAATACAACACCCAGGAGATGGAAATGGGTCCAGTAGCTTTTTAACCCTTGGTAGAAGCATGGGACTGCTGTGTAAAGAATGTGATTTCCAAGCAGAAGTATGTAGGGCAAGAATGCTTAAGCTACTGAAGCATGAAAAAGCAGGAGCCCCGGAGGCCACGAGCCTGTGGACGGTCCTGAGTGTACCTTGCTGAGTTCAGTCATACCTCTCTGGGTCCTTTGGGGTCAGTCTGTGAGGTCTCAGGGCTGGAAGCAGATCAGAGGAAGTTTCAGTCAGGGAAATAAACAGCAGCTGGGCCAAAAAGAGAGTTTAAATCATGGTCATCTAGGAGAAAAATACAGGGGTAAAGCTAGACATGGAAAGATATGGGGTGAGGCGATTTCATGTGTAGAAAAATAAGAAAAATCAGCCAGAACCTTGAAATGTCAGATAGGAAGGTCAGGGGAAAAGATCTAGTAGGAGATGTTATGTATAAGCTTGAATATATGTGTGTATATATATTCATATTTCTACTGGACCTTTTTAAATATATATAAAATGAGAGAGAGGGAGAAATAAGAAAGAGAGACTTATTTTTAAAAACTGGCTCATGCAAAGGTTGGAGCTAGCAACTCTGAAAGCCATAGGGAAAGCCAGTATGCTGGAAATTCAAGCAAGAGCTGGTGTTGCAGGCTCCAGTACAAAATATGTGGGCCCGGCCAATAGGATTTCATGCAGGTAAGATTTTTTGTGTTACAGTCGTGAGGCAGAATTCCTTCTTCTCCAAGAAACCTCAGTCTTCTTTGTTAAGATCTTCAATTGGTTGGACGAGGCCCACTCGACTTATGGGAGGTACTCCCCTTTACTTCAGGTGGACTGGCTGTAAATGTTAACCACATCTACAAAGCACCTTCACAGCAGCATCTAGGGTCGTGTTTGACCAAACGCCTGGGCACCATGGCCTAGCCAGCTGACACATAAAATTAACCGTCTCGTGGTGTTTAAAGGTGCCCAACAGAGCCAGGTGTTTCCTGAGTTCCTTACATCGTGGAGATTCGGGGCTAGAAGAGACCCTATAGGTGAGGTATGTAAGAACCAGACAGCAATGAAAACTGACCTTTGGGTCAGGCGGTAGAGAGACTAGAACTTAGGTTTCCTTACCCCCCACTCCAGTATTTTTTTTTTTTTCCAAACTCTAGAGCAAGGCTTCCTAAGCCCCAATGCCAACTCCCACATAGTTTCCTTTTTTAAAAAAATCAAACTTGGATGAGTATAAAAACAGACATGTGCCTTTAAATCAGTGCCAGCTAGATCACATTCTAATCATCCAAATAGCTATTCTCTCAATAACTTCAGGAGGAAGTTAGGGATAACAGGAGGCTAAGGACAACAACAAAATGCAAGTTTCCAAGAAACTGGAAAGCATATGTGGACTTGGAGCCTTGCCGTTATGGGTTTTAATTCTGAGTCAACTACTTCTCAGCAGCAATGACTTTGGAAATTCTCATTTGCACCTATGTTCATCGATTTGCAAAAATGAGTTACATCAACGGGGGCCTGTGTAGCAAGATAGGATTGTTCACGTTTCCATTTGTTAGGGCTACAATGCTGAAATCAACTTGTTTCCGACTTTTTGTGAATGAAATAACGGTGCTCACTCTGTGGAACCATCTGGTCTGTGCACAGCACGGATAGTTTGTATCAAACCCCACCTGGCATCCCTCTGAGGTCAGGATCCTCCTATGGCTGCCGGTGCCTCCAGGAAGTGCTTAGAGCAACAAAAAAACTTGGCAAAAATAACCCACAAGAGCATCATGAATGCAAAAACTCTTCCCACAGCAAAACAATTACCAGACAAGGCAGGCACTTTTCTGTGGCAACCAGGGTGTACTTGAAGGAATTACCCAGAGACTGAGGCAGAGAGAGACGGTCTGTTTATCATTCTCCCCATTTAGCCTGCTTTTATTTCTCTAAAATTGCAGTTTGCCATGTGTGGGTGTTTCCATGCTGTTTTTCCCCTAGCATGAATGACAACCATGAAAAACCTCCATGCTGCATTCGAGTAAGTATTTGTCAATCCGAGTGGTATATACTGAATAATAAGAATAGCTGATTCAGAGCTTATTATATGCCAAGGAATGTTCTGAGCATTTTACATGAACCAACAACTCATGGAATCCTCACAACCACCCTATGAGCCAGATACCATGATTGTTTTCATTGTTTTAGTGGGAAGATGAAACAGAGAGAGAAGTTAAGCCCGAGAAAGAATAAATTTACCAAACAAGTGCCCAGTTCATCAGTGCCAAGAGGAATTTGTGTCACATTTTAACCTCACTGAAACCAGGACGTGCCTGCAATTGATGGTATAGCAGCAGTGTGTCAGAAGTGAACCGACAACTCTTTTTCTGTTTTTAGTGATTCTTACGATAATGGTGAGTTTTGTAGTCAATGACATCTTAAAGTGGATGGGCTCCTGAAGAGGGGGCAGACAGGGCAGAGTGCAGGCAGTTGCTGTGGGGTCTGTTCTCAGGCCGTGCATAAGAAATCCTTGCTGCCCGGTGAGGTGGGAAGGGCAAAACAGACTTTGACTTCAGGCAGGATTTCAGAAAGTGCTGTGAATGGAATTTCCAAGGAGAACACACCATTTACCTTGTTCTTAAATTGGTCATTAAAAAGCAAATCTTGACCTCGTTGGTTTTGACCTGGGAAAAAAAAGCCAGGTCAGCCATATCCAGTTGCTCAGTGGGTTTTTGTTGTTTTAATCTTCAATCCTGTTTGATAAACAAAAATCTCATACTGGTTGCCACCCTCTGACACCCCCAGGAATTCTGATAATGCTACCCTGGGATCACCCGGACTGAAAGTGAGACCCTTTGACCTGAAGAATAATAGTTAAAGATTTTCTTGTTCTGTGTACAGTTACTCATGAGATTTGATCCACCTTTCACTTTCCCTATCTTCTAGAGCCTAATAATATTCGCACAGCACTAAACTTAAATTTTTTAAAAAGAGTGAGGCTAAGTCCAAGGGTGAAGAGGGAGAGTTAAGTTTAAGTGTGTGTGTGTGTGCTCTCTCTGTGTGCGTATGCATGTTGGTTGAATTTTTTATTTTCTTTTTGTTGTTTTGTTTGATGTTTTGGGTTGGTAGGGAGGAAATCCCTCTTTGAAAAAAAAAGAAAATCTGTAATTTAAACCAATTTATTATCCCCAGTATTTCTATCAACAACACATTGATTTTGTTGCCCAGGAAACTGGAGAGAGTTTCTGGAGAATTAATTACCTCATTCCAAACCAAAGGGTCACTAAACACTGTTTTCATAGGAAACAAAGGCCATTCCTTGTAGCTCACCTGAGTCTCTCTCGAGTCTGAAACCCGAGCCTCTGCTCATTCCTGGGATTTCGCACTTCCTGCTGCAAACCATATGTTAGGCTGGAAGGGGAAAACCCTATAGTTACAGCTGGGGCGGGTGGGGGAGAAAGGATGAGGTCACGAATCCCTGCAGGAGGCCATCGCAGCTCTAGCCCAAAGCTGCTGGAAAAACATGTTCCAATAAATTAGATAGCTTGTTTTCATAGGCCTCTAACTTCAACATTCAGTTCTTTTCCGTTGGAAGTGTCTTTCCCTCTACTCTCTGTCAAACATGGCTCTTTCTGGACATCTGCAAAAGCTAGGGGCTAGCCCACCCTGGCCTGTAATCTGCCTGGATTTTGTTCCCTGCACCTGGAAAGTTATTTTAATTAGATGCATTTTTATTCCCCTCCTTTCTTTGGTGGAGACACCACATAAGGAGAGCCTGGGGGAAGTGAGGTCTCCAGAGTCACTGACCCAGACTGAGGCCTCTTAAGGGGCTCGGGTGGTGTGGAGAAGCCACCTAGGACTCCAGCAAAAGATGCCAGAGGGCTCTGGATGAGAGCACCAGGGGGCAATTTGACCTCCCAAGGGTCCAAAGTTGGGAGTAAAGATTCACTGACACCCTCCCACCTCACCCCTCCATGGAGGAAGAAGACCAGAGTACCTAGGAGGACTCCTGTTACCAATGTGAACCAGAAGAAATCTGTCACCAGAGATGGGAACATAGTCATGGTCCTGTAAGCAGAGGACAACAGGAATGTTTCCTTTAAAATGACTGGCAGAGAACTGACTCATGTCCGGGTGGTGGAAGAGAAAGAGAACAGGATTTGAAATCTGGCAGATCTACGTACAAATCCTGGCTTTGCCACTTGCTAGCTGTGAATAACCCGGTTTCTCTGAACCTGTTTCCTCCTCTGTGAAGTGAGGATGACGATATAATTTAGGATCTTATGAGAATGGAATTATACCATGTATTTACAGTGCCTGACACATAAAGGCACCAAATACATGCTCTGCCCCTGTGCGGTGCATCAGCCATGTCTCTAGGACTTCACACCTCCACATGAGGGGCCTAGGGGCCTAGGGCCACACCTTTGCTGCTGAGGGAGCATCTCTCCAAGGTCATGCTTCTTTTTCTTTTCCCCAGCAAAGCTCAGACTTACCCCACTCCTCAGCACATCTCAGCTGCTTTCCTCTGGAGCCTGGTGGGTCTCAGCAGCTAGAGCTGTGCCTTTCCACTTCCAACAGGAGACCAGGAATGTGGACCCTCTGGCCTTGCAGGAACTGTGCTGCTGGGACCAGTCTGGGTTAATGTCATGGATAATTTACTGTCTTGTGCACTTTCAAAAACAACTTACAGCAGCATCTTCTCTTTCTTTGAGCTCTGTTCTGTGAATTTATTTCCATAAGCTCAAGTTAGAAGCCACTTGGCTAATTGCTGCCTCCATTAATCCTTTATGTGGCCTAAAGCCTTTACAATCTCCATTCTGCCTGATTTGGGAGCCCCACCGTGAAGCCCTCTCCGGTTGCCCAGCACCCAGTGTGCCCTCCCTTCTCACAACTCCTGCAACACTACTAATCAGCACCAGATGGCTTCGCAGGGAAGGCTCCTCTTGCTCCGTAGCGCCGCGGTTAGCCCTCTTGATCGCTGTTATGTCCCTTGACTAGGGCTCCCAGATAAAATATAGAATGCCCAGTTAAATGTGAATTTCAGAGAAGGAACAAATACCTTCTTCATGTAGGTATGTCCCAAGTATCGCATCCCATATTTTGACGTGCCTCGTGGGGCAACAATAAGGCCAGACTCGTGCTTCTGCTTCTACAACAGCCCTCAGCATAAAAATGAGACTGTTCTGGGCCACCCAGTAAATAATTACTGGTAACAACAACACTACCAGCCAACATTTATCACACACCGAGCTCCTACGTTTGCCAGATACTGTGCTAAATCCATAGCCTGGGTCCAGGAGAGGACATATTCATGGATGTTGACAACACAAGGTGGGATTTGATTTTCTTTTTTTAAGGCAATGTAGTTTAAAGATACGGATGTCCCTCTAAGCCATGCAGTCCAGCTCTGCCATTCACTGTCCCTGTGACCTTGGGTGTTTACAAAATCTTTCCTTATTTACCTCATTTATAAAATGACGCCTTTCCTCCTGGACCTGTTTAATTCAGCAAATACACTAAAGGTAAATGAAATGATACATGAAGGACAAAGTACGGTGCCCAGCACATAGTAGCTCTCAGACACTGTGAAAAGTATTGTAGTGATAGAGGTGGTGACACTCTCGTTGGAATTTAGAGAGGAAGCTCTTTGGCTTGGACAATCGATAGAGCCTTTGAGACTGGGCAACTGGACAAGTGAGGGCAGCGGGACGGTAGGATATTGGGAGGCAGTTTAGTGAGCAAATGGTGAAGAGACTTATTTGCCAGAAATTAACAACCTAGCTGCTTCAGTTTGCATGGCATTAGTTTAAAACCTTCTTTACCATCAACAATATTCTGTTAATCGAAATAAATTTTAAGTCCTTGCAGCTAAAACTTTTATTATGTTGTCTAGAATGATTTGTATGTCTGAGGACATAAGTTGAATATTTAGTGATATGATGGATTTTTTTTAAAGAAAAGGAGCTACCCGGTTCAGTTCTAAAACTTCATCTTTAAGCTTTTCACGAAGGGATAATCGTCACCAAGGCACTGAGCTATTCATTGCGTGAATCTGTCTATCAATGGACAATAAAGAGTGTTGTACTCTGTTGATAGTGAACCTCTAGAATCCTCCCCCAAAATTCCTTTTGCCCCTGTCTTTATGGCAGGAAGGCCAGGGTGCAGAAGCATGCACCCCGCACTCGGAACCTTTTGCAGGATCTGTGCTTCCGGTGAGGTTTCTGCTCCGAGCTGGGGCTGTGGGAATGAAACCAGAGAGAGTGCCAGATGGCAGGGTGTGGGAAGTCTCGGGCTGGGAAGGGATGGCCAAGATAAACAAGCGACTGGAGGTCTGAAAAATGAATGGATAAACATCCAGACCAAAGTCAACAGCGCTGGAGGATCCAACCCAGTCTCCACAGTCGGGGACTTTTTGACACTCCAGTTCAGTCTCAAGTCCCTGAAAGAACTTTTGTGGATCTGATTCTTCAGCATCCTTGCCTTGGGGCATTGGGTGGGGGAGAGATCACACAACAATGCAGGAATCGTGATGTTTCATCAGTACGCCATTCTGTAAGGTTTCTGCTTAAAAACCAGATGACTGACACTGGTTGATATTAAGAGATAACGTTAATTTAAAAAATATGACAATGGTACTTTGTTTATGTTTTTAAAATAATCTTTCTTTTTAGAGCTACATATTGAACATTTATTAGATGAAATGATAAGATGTGGTTTGGCTTTAAAATAATTTAGGCATAGAGGCTGGATTCTCTCTACTTTTATATATGATCCAAAAATTTATTTTCTATCATAAAAAATCTAAAGTAGGCTCTAATAGAACATATGCCTTTATTTTTTTTCCCCACAAAGGTAATTTGTTTCAGGTCTACAAAAAACAAAATGAAATGACACATTGGCAAAATTAAGCCACTTGGAGCTATGGTATAAAAAAATATTATATACCTGAATACTTCGTGGCAGATATAAATTCACAGATAACCTGTGCATAGTACTGTTGGTATCCTTACTTTCTTGGATAGCTGGGCTGTGTAGACCTGATTTTGGGAAACAGTAAAGTCACGGAGTAGAGTTTATGGTGTGGATCTAAGAGATGCTTCGGTCCAGCAGTTGTGACTGGGTTGGCCTGTTGGCAGCGCAGCGGGGTCTTGACACAGACTGGGACCAAAAGAGGACTCAACTCCCTGAAAGTGAGGAGTCTAACGCACTGTCCAGAAAGTCCCCACGGGAATTCTCCTCTGACTCAACTCATTTCCTCCCTGCCTTCTGGTACTATGGGTTTTTGTTTATTTGGTTTGTCTTTTCAATCGCTGATAAATTTGAATTACAGTCACTCTATGATGTGTGCTATGGAAAAAAAACAAAAAAGCAAACTGTTTAGAAATCCTTGTTTAAACTGGAATAACTGATTCAGCTTTGAAAGTAATACATGATCGTTTCCTGACCAGCAAAAGACCCCAAACCCTGTGTGACCAGAGTTAGTATTTATGCAACTGAAATGCCTTGAGTTTCTTTGCTGTCGTGGGGGGCTGGGTGGAAATGCCCTGCTGTTTCTCTGAAGTGCGGTTGGCACGGTCACTGAATATATAATCTTACTTGGTTCACAAAGTTATTAGAAAACCAGTGCATGTCATGTCGTATTGTTTTTAACGCCAGGACGAGTCAGATGATACTGCACAGCTTGCACAGCACGGGAAGGCCATGTGCAGGTCTGGCTGCTCTGCGCACAGAGTCCAAATCAATTACGCTCTAATCAGGACTGTTTCCGGAACTGGTCGGATGGAGGTTCAGAGTGAAAAGGAAAAATTGTTATTTCTCTCCAGATCCTGTTTGCATCAGCAGACTCCATCTGAGACACATCCTGTTTGACCTCTGGCGTAGCGGGGGAGGGAAACTCTTTTGTTTGACTTTGGACTGTCACAGATGGGGGGCCTCCACTTTTTTTTTTTTTTTTTTTGAGAAAAGCCTGAATTAGTATTAAAACTCAGTCATCATCCTCAATTCATAAGGATACACAGTTTGGGCTATTCTCTTTCTCAAGTAGTGCACCCTAGTTCATCTGAAGCTCCAGGAGGCTCGTTTAACATGCAGATTTCCAACCCGAATGGACGCCCAGTCAACTACTCAGGTGATTCTGAAGTGCAATCAAGTTCAAGAATTTGCATCAGGATGAGAATGGCTCAAATCTAGGTTCCTAATGTTAGGCCACTGACTCCAGCCAGGCCCAGCTTCCCTATTTTTGCTCAATGCTGGGAAAATTGTTTTGAATTTTGGCACTTAGAAGGAACCACCAAAAAAGATGCTTCTGCTTGCAGGTCCAGGAAGGCTTTAGGACATCAGTCTCATACGTTTCCAGGGAGTGATTAGTAAGGACTGGAGGGTGAGCCTGGAGTCATGTGGGGCCTGCCAGAGGCTGCTGGCAGACCCTTACCAAGTTTTCACTAAGGCACGTCAGAGAGAGGAAAATAAGGGCAAAGTTACATTTACTCAAATTATTTTGTGATTATATAAGCCATATCTTTCTGGAGATGTTAAAACATCTGTCTTAGTCTGTTTGAGCTGCTATAACAAAATATCACAGACTGGGCTATCCTATAAACAGCCAAAATGTATTGTTTCTAATTGTGGAGGCTAGGAAGTCCAAGATCAAAGTGCCAACATGGTCAGCCTTCCATGAGGGTCTCCTTCCTGGGCTCATGGCTGGCACCTTCTCCATGTGCGCTCACATGGTGGGAGGAGCTAGGAATTTTGAGGGAGACTCTTTCATAAACCACTAATCTCATTCGTAAGGCTTCTACCTTCATGACTTAAGCATCTCCCGAAGGCCCCATCTCCTAATACTATCACCTTTAGGAGTCAGGATTTCAACATATGAATGGGGGGGGGACACACAAATATTCATTCCACAGCAATATCTTTTATTTTAGAGATCATTTTCTGGTTATTTATTTTTTTAATAGTTGAAACATGATATGCTCCCTACACAAAATTCAAGAGATACAAAAGCCTCCTACATGTCCGCGTGGGACATGTCCTTCCTACCCCAGAGTTCTGGCTCCCAAATCCAGACGCAGCTATGGTTACTAATTTCCTATTCTTCGAGAGATGTTCTATGCATATACAAGCACATAGGTCCATAGAGACTCATTTTTAATACAGCAGGTAGTATTCTGCATCTTGTCTTTTTCACTTAAGAATATATTGAGACATACTTCTATATCAATATATTTGGGGAATCTTCAAAAAAATAATTCAATGACAGTGATAATATATTGTAGTTGGGCACTTTTTAAATAGCCTAAAGACTGCACACATACACGTATTTGGCAGCCTCATATCATATACATTTTCTTTAAAAAAAGATTTTATTTATTTATTTTTAGAGAGAGGGGAAAGGAGGGAAAAAGAGTAGGGAGCAAAACATCAATGTGTGGTTACCTCTCATATGGCCCCCAATGGGGACCTGGCCTGCAACCCAGGCGTGTGCCCTGACTGGGAATTGAACTGGCGACCCTTTGGCTCAAAGCCCACACTCAATCCACTGAGCTACAGCAGCCAGGGCTCATATACATTTTCTTTATCCATTCATTCACTGATGGACAGTTAGATTGTTCCCATGTCCTGGTTATTGTAAATAATGCTGCAATGAACACAGATATCTTTTCTAGATAGTGATTTTGTTTTCTTCAGATATATATCCAGAAGTGGAATTGCTGGATCATATGGTAGTTATGTATTTAATTTTTCAAGTCATCTCATAGTGGCTGCACCAATTTGAATTTCTACCAAGAGTACACAAAGGTTCCCTTATCTCCACACCCTTGCCTACACTTGTTATCTCTTGTCATCTTTATGATAGCCATTCTAACAGGTACAAGGCAATATTGGGATTTTGAGTCCCTAATAATTAGTGATGTTGAGCACCTTTTCATGTACCTGCAGCCATTGGCTTGTCTTCTTTCAAAAAATGTCTATTTAGTCCTTCTGCTCATTTATTAATCAATTGTTTGGTTTTTGCCACTGAGTTGTGTGAGTTCTTTATATACTTTGAAAATTAACCCCTTACCAGATATATGATTTGCAAATATTGTCTACCATTCTGTAGGTTGCCTTTTCATTTTGTTGAAGGTGTCCTGTGCTGTGCAGAAGCTTTTTAGCTTGGTGTAGTCCCACTTGTTTATCTTCATTTTTGTTGCCTTTGCTCTTGGTCTCAAATTTAAAAAAAAAATCATTGCCAAGACCAATGTCAAGGAGCTTACCCATTATGTTTTCTCCTAAGAATTTTATGGTTTCAGGTCTTATGTTCATTTTCAATTCATTTAAGACTGTTTGTTTACTTGCATTTTTCTGAAAATGAAGAAGGGAAAAATAGTGTAGAGCAATATTTCTGTAAGCCCCACTTTTTTTTTTAAATAAACTTGTGTTCCTTGTGTTTCTTTCAGTAAAACTGCCCCACCCTGCAATCTGCTCCAAAAATTTTCTTGCTGGTTAATGGGCCTCTTCCTCCTCTCCCCCTTTCCTTCTGGTTCTGTATCAAGAAAGCCCAAAGAACCCTTCACCCGGCAATGACAGAATCCTAAAGAGCAGAGTGATTCACAAATACAAAATCCTCTTTGGTTGTCAAGAAAGGGAAAAGAATGGAAACTCTGCCATGTCATCACTCTTGTCCCTTCACAAATGAATGAATGATGGACTACACCAGACCAAACTACAGATGGGACACAGAGAGACCCATGCGATGAGCCAAAGGGTGGAGCTGAGCAAAACCATGTGCTGCTGTAAGAAGAATGTGTGCCTGTGACAAACCGCATACTGCATTTAACATTAATTGATTGCCGGCACCTTGCTGAACTAGCAGGAGTGAGTATATTTGAGGACAGATCATTCTAGGGCTTCTCCAATAACTGTGTTAAGAGAGCCAGTTACTCTTTCTGCATGTAGAGGTGGTATTCTTAACCCTGCACTACACACCATGCTGTGGCACGTTAGCTTTTTCCATTTCTAAGCAAGCCATCCGTGCCCAAAGCCCGACTGAAACGTGCTGGGAGAATCCTGGGCACCAGGCCCAGCATCCCGAGGTGAGCACATGATGGCAAGAGAAGGCAGGGGCCACGGGGAAAGAGCTGGTTGCTTAGCTGTGAAAACATTCCAAGCTCCTTGGAAGAGATGCCTCTCAGCCTCTCTTCCTTACACCCTCCTCCAAGAAAATTTGAGCCCAATTTAACAAACAGAAAGGAAGAAGACTTGACCTTGTGTTGAACTTGGTTGTTTTCAAAATGATACTCTGGTTTGCTTAAAGGTGCAGTGGAAATAATTGGGGTCACGTGTTTCACCAGCTCAGCTGAAAAATGCGCATCAAATTGAGTAAGTGATCATTCTCTTTCACGTAGAGAAACTCAAAGTAAGAGAGGCAAACCAGTGGAGTTGTGCAGTTGCTCAGAGCTCAGGCTTTGGGGTTAGAGACACGTTGTCACACCCTGGCTCCATCAATTTTCAGCTGTGTGTCTTTGATCAAGCTGCTTAATCACTCTGAACCAGACTTTCCTTATCTGTAAAATGAGGATAACTAACCACACCTTCTTTACAACATTGTGGTGAGCACATGTATAGGGCACTTGACATTGAGCCAAGCAGATTTGGCTCAATAAATAGTTTCTCTCGTGGCGCTAGGGGTCCATCAGACTTAATGAAAGTGCACAATTTTTTAAATAAACTTAAAATTTTTTGGAATAATTTTACATTTATGGAAAAGTTGCAAAAATAGTCCAGAGAATTCCATTTACTCTTCTCCCAGGTATTTTTTTTAATGTTAACATCTTATATTATTGTGGTACATTTGCCAAAACTGAGAAGCCAATACTGTCCTATTACTATTAATTATTACTATTAACATTGCTATTATTATTACACTCAATACTCTATTCAGATTTCACAGTTTCCTATTCTAGAATATAATCTAGGATATCACATGGCATTTAGAAGAATGTTTTTTAATTAACACAACAATCAATATTATTACTCAGTCAGTTTGTGACTCCATAGTCAAGGCAGCTGGGGAGAACCTCAATGGGCAAGGCGGCAGCTAGAGGACTGGGTGGTCCCACATTTGCATACAGATAAACTGAGAGGAACAACTAGGGAGTGAGACAGACCACACAACCCAGGGTTCCAGCACGGGGAAGAAAAGCCTCAAAACCTCTGATGGTAAACACCTGTGGGGGTTGCAGTGGTGGGAGAAATTCCCAGCCTCACAGAAGAGTTTATTGGAGAGACTCACAGAGCCCTAGAATGTACAGAAAACCACCCACCCAGGAATCAGCACCAGAAGGGCCCAATTTGCTTATGGGTAGCAGAGGACGTGAGTGAAAGCTGGCTGAGAGTTGAGCATGTGATATTGTTCCCTCTCAGACGCCCTTCTCACCACCAATTAATACAGCACCACAATGCAGTAACATGGGTTGCCCTGCCCATTGAATACTTAAGGTTCCACCCCTTGCAATGCATCAACCCCATGGAGACAAAAATATATGGCCCAAATGAAAGATCAAATTAAAGCTCCAAAAATGATGAAGAGATAACCAACCTATCACAGCTAAGTGACGAAGAGATAACCAATCTATCAGATGAACAGTTCAAAACACTGGTAATCAGGATGCTCACAGAAATGGTTGAGTATGGTCCAAAATGGAGGAAAAAGTGAAAGCTGTGCAAAGTGAAATGAAGAGAAATGTACAGGGAACCAACAGTGAAGGGAAGGAAACTAGGACTCACATCAATGATTTGGACCAGAAGGAAGAAATAAACATTCAACCAGAACAGAATGAAGAAACAAGAATTCAAAAAAAATAAGGACAGGTTTAGGAACCTCTGGGAGAACTCTAAACATTTCAACATTAGAATCATATGGGGTGCCAGAAGGAGAAGAGGACGAACAAGAAATGGAAAACTTATTTGAAAAAATAATGGAGAACTTCCCCAATGTGGTGAAGGAAATAGACCTCTGGAAGTCCAGGAAGCTCAAGAGTCCCAAAGAAGTTGGACCCAAGGAAGCACACACCAAGGCACATCATAATTGAGTTATCCAAGATTAAAGGAGAGAATCTTAAAAGCAGCAAGAGAAACGGAGACAGTTACCTACAAAGGAGTTCCCATAAAACTATCAGCCGATATCTCAAAAGAAACCTTACAGGCAAGAAGGGACTGGAAAGAAGTATTCCAAGTCATGAAAGGCAAGGACCTCCATCCAAGATTCCTCTATCCAGCAAAACTATCATTTAGAATGGAAGGGTAGATAAAGTGCTTCCCAGATAAGGTCAAGTTAAAGGAGTTCATCCTCACCAAGCCTTTATTATATGAAATGTGAAAGGGACTTATCTTAGAAAAATAAGATGATTAAAAACATGAACAGTAAGATGACAACAAATTTACAACTATCAACAACTGAATTTAAAAAACAAAAACAAACTAAGCAAACAACTTGAATGAGAACAGAATCACAGAAATGGAGATCACACGGAAGGTTATCAGTAGGGAAGGGGAAGGGGGAGAATGAGGGAAAAGGTACAGGGAATAAGAAGCATAAATAATACGTACAAAGTAGACAGAGGGAGGTTAAGAATAGTATAGGAAATGGAGGGGGCAAAGAACTTATATGTACAATCCATGGACATCAACTAAGTGGGGGAGAGGGGAATGTGGGTGGGAGGTGGGGCGCAGGACAGAGGGGAATAAGGGGAGGAAAATGGGACAACTGTAATAGCATAATCAATAAAATATATTTTAAAAACATGTCAGAGGTCCTGAAAATCATTTATACTTTTAAGTAGCTTTTTACACACTGATTGACCTATAAATTGGCATAGTAATTCCTTTTGCATGGTTAGAGAAATAGTCAAATGTAGGTTAGCATTTATCTGAATTATCACAGCATTCAGATTTGAAATTAGTAAGATTTTATTGTGTGCATAACCATGGCCTGCAAAGACATACAGGGTCTGGCACTTAGTAGGTCTTCAAAAATTGTATGTTGCTAAGCTAAGTGTGAAAGGGAGTTTGGATCTCCTGACAGCTTGATCTGCTTACAGGCACAGTTAAGTGTATTTTGCCTTGGGCTGGGTCTTGTTTGAATGATCCCTTAGAACTTAATTGCCCACAGAACCTGTTTGTACAAGAATCTGAGCAAATAAGACTTTTGTTTGGCAAATCGTGAATTCCTCTACCATCTTTCACTCAGCGAAGATTGCCCCTTAAGGGGATCAATTCTGATGTTGAAAGTAAATCAGCTTTACTTTCATCTCTGAAGGAAAAATATTCATGTGTGTGAATTCAATTTCTTGGAGGTCACTTGTGGTAGTTGCTATTTTCAATAAACAGTATTAACCAGGAATGATGAGAATCACCAGGGTAGCTCTGAAAATGAAAAAGACAGAGATAAGGCTGTCCAGCCAGCCGTGAGCTTCGTGGTGTGGCCAGGTGGGTCTGCTGAAACCACACTGGGACCTCAGGGGTTAGTTATTACAAGATAGGTGTGACAAGGGCATGGCCACCTTCACCAGTGTTGACTAGTGCAGCATTCATTGCATCCAAGTTATTCAGTTAATTATTCTTTTATTCAATGTAAAATACCTATTGAGTGGCAACTATACACCATCTATTAGATTTCTGCTACTGAAAGTGTGGCCTGAGGAACATCCATTTACTTGGGGGCTTCTTAGAAATGCAGAATTTCAGGGCCCACCCCATCATCTGAAACAGAATCTGCACTTTAACAAGGTCTGCAGGTGATTCTCATGTGAGAAGCACAAGAGCTAGGACCCCGTCAGGAGACAAATGATATATTTATTGGAGAGACTATTAATCAAATTTCAGTCAGTCACAGGACACCCCTAAAGAAAGGTAAAGCACCCAAAATGAGTACCAGCAGGAAGATGGTACCATCCCAGCAGGAGCTGAGGCTGTCGCAAAGAACTAGTGCTCAGTAGAAACAATGGTCTCTGGTAGAGGGAAGCAAACATTGCCAAACTAACTGTGCCTTGGCGAGGCATGAGCTAGGGAATTAATGCCCCAAATGTTCTCTCAGAGGGCAAGAGAGCCCAGTTGGTGCAACCTGTAAAGCATCATGTGCCCTGGGCAGAGAACGCAGTGGGAAAGTGTGGGAAGTGTCTCCTATGGGGCCAGCAGAGAATACCCACCCCACCCTGAAATATGGCTTCTGTTCTCCGTGAACTTGGTCTCTAGAAGAGTTTATGTACTTGTGGGTTGGAGGTGATGATATCCCCCATTGTTCCCACTTAGACAAAAAGTATCTTTTCAAAGTGCCTTGAATTGGATATTCTAGGATTCTCCTAAATTCCACTGTAACAAGCTAACCATAAATCTTAGTTACAATTATGTGAAAGGCATTTGACTAGATACTGAGAAGGGGATAGAAATATTAGATATGGTCCCTGCCTTCAAAAAAATTTGTGGCCTGATTTCAGGAAAAACTTTGCAAAGAGGCTCAATCAATCAAACAGAATCCACTGAAACAGGATATCGAGTAGAGAGCTTGAAACCAGACTGCTGGGTTTGAACCTCAGTCCTGACACTTACTCGCTGTGGGGCTATGGACGTGCTGCCTAACTTCGCTGTGTCTGTTTCTCCCTCTGTGAAGTTGGGATGATAAAAAGAGTTTCCTGTCTCAACAGGTTGTAATGGTGGTGGTGAGGACTGAATGAGTTAGTATGAGGGGTGCATTTTCAATGGTGCCTAGCAGATGGTCAACCCTCTATGTGCTAGTGATTGAAAGCTAAGGGATAACCATCTTCCCAGTGGCAGAGGGCCTAAACGAGCAGACTATCAGGTCCATGATATAAAGCTGCCCTTCTAAATTTATGTATTTAAATAATTCAATTAACGGAGAAGAAATAAGTAAATAATGGTACAGTTGGCACAGGGACAAGCAAGCATTGAGACAAGGAAGTCTGAGAAACCCTGACCCGCAGGCACTTCTGGCCCCTGGACTCCAGGCAATGCCTTGTCTGCGTGCCCTTAGAGGATTCAGAGACTTTCTAAGGGTACGGGTTCCTACAAAACTTTCTGGCTTAGAGGTAAATGAAACGTAAGTGTAAACATAGGAGTGTTTTTAAGAAACTGAAGTTGGTTGTATACTCAAAAGTAATTAAGGGAGTTCTAAATATGTATAGGGGGCAGCTATTCTGGGTATCGAATGTGCTGTACAGCTGTGCGAATGGAAGTCCTCCATATGTCTGAGGGCAGAAGTCAGCTCTTAAGATTTTGTTTACTTACCTCTTAGTCAGAATTTCCAAACGTATAGGCTCCTTTTTGTTTGATCCAGCGCTTTTATTTGCTTTCGGATGAACTTTTGACCTAAATTGTATTTCCAATCTCCACTCATTTCATGGAAGGTCATTAGTAACTGGTTAAACACACACATGCACAGGCACACACACACACACGCTCACATATTACATTTCCAGACCAATTGAATTACAGAAGAAACCAATTTGAAAACTTATTGAATTAAAACCTTGGAAGAGAGAAATGGGTTTTATTGTTCGTGGTTGGCATGACAACGTGATATGCTAGAGAGTAATATGCTCTGTTCACATCGTTGGGGACTCTGACAAGTTTAAGGCCAGGCCTTTGCCTCTAAATCTTGTTGCCAAGGAAATGCAGCATAAGGCCAGAGTCCACTGAAATGAATACCTCTAACAGCTCATGCCAGCAGGAGCTATCTGATTAAAAGGGATCTTTTTTAAAAAAGAAGAAGAAAGCAAAGAAAAGAAACAGTATTTTACCCAGAGCAGGAGGAGAATGCAAAGGTGGGATATTGATATATGGGCAACAGAAAATCTGAAAGGAAAGCAGCCAGTGCGTGCCAAGAAGTATCCAAATAAAGGGGTCTGTTTTATTAGCAAGGGGTTGATAATGTGTGATGGTCTGCAGGCAGCCATTTTTGTAAACAAAATGATACTGCCCCAGTTTCAAGTTCACTAGAATGATTTCACTTAATTGGTGGCCACTCCCCTTCCAACTACAGACTTTAATTTGACAGATTTTCTTCTGTGATAATACATGAAAGAAAATCGTTCCTGAGGAACTTCGTAGGCCACACTTACAACCCAAGAAAAAAACGGAATCCACAAAAAACTCAACTCAGAGTAGAGGCCACCCAAATGCCACTGCCTTCAGTCACTAGGATGGCCTTTTGGATATTCTCCTGAATCATGTCTCTGGGATTTACAAGACAGTATTCTCAGGATCGTGATCCTATGGGATCCTCGTTTTCCTAGTTTTATATGCCAGTTGGTTTCAGATTTGTTCCTGATAAAACTGTGGCCCTTGGGGTTTCTTATGTTCTAAGAATGGAGAAGAAATCTTCAAGCTCACAATCATGTTTCCTATCCAGATGTGATTCAGGTGCCACATGAACCACTCTCTTTTACACTCCCAGGGATTTAATGGGAATAATCAGCAAATGAAGACAGAGGGGTAAGAGGGTAAAAAGTGGAATCTGAAAGGAATTCAGAATCCAGATCAGCAGTTCTAATTTAAAGTTTCTACCAATTCAGATCAGAGTATTATTTCATAAGCAAATGAGAAAATGAAATGTTACCATGCTTATCCTGCCCTATACCAGTAGCTTCTACACTATAAGATGGAATGGAGAGGATTTTGGCCTTGGATTTACTGACCCAAATCCAATTTCTGCCTCTACAGATAATTAGCTGAGTGACCTTGGCAAAGTGTGTAACATGTTTGGTTTCTGTTTCTTAAGCTATAAAACAAGGCAGATGAGCCTAGCCTTTTCCTGGAACAGTAGTTCTCTACCTGGAATGTACAGCCAAATCACAGAAAGAACTTTTTGAGAAATTCAGAATCCTCAGCCCCACCCCAATCTCTATTGAATCAAAATTTGTACTTTTCAAGAGCTCTACACATGATTCTCATTTGCATCTCTGTTTAAGAATCAACAAAGAGCCCTGGCTGGTGTGGCTCAGTGGATTGAGCGCTGGCCTGTGAACCAAGGGGTCACCGGTTCAATTCCCAGTCGGGGCACATGACTGGGTTGTGGTCCAGGTTCTCCAGTGTGGGGAGTACAAGAGGCAACCAAATATTGATGTTTCTCTCCTTCTCTTTCTCCTTCCCTTCCCCTCTGCCTAAAAATAAATAAATAAAAAATAAAAATAAAATAAAAAAGAATCAAGATTACATAACTTGTAAAGATAAACAAACTAATATATAGGAGTTGTCTTAATCCCCTTAATCAAAGAAGGCTACTGCTAAGTTTAGCTGATATTTTCTTTTAGCTTATATTTTTAACATTTAAGCAGGGCAAAGAAATTAGGAATGTAGGAAACTCGGCATGCATAAAGTGGTTACATTACCCTCTACCATTTGAAGTATTTGAAGATGTCCGAGCTTTAAATGAAAAGCTCTTTGAAGTCACTCTCTTTGTTCATGGTTTGCAATATTCCCCTCAGTCTTTATTGATCTGGACAGAATGATAATTGATGTTTATCTAGTCTTACTGGCACTATTCTGAGTGCTTTATAAGTGTTACCTCTTTTGATCTTTACCCCCTCTTACACACTTGCTGTGGAGAGATTAAGTAGCCTAAGGCCTCATGGGTAATAACAGGAAGAGGTGGGCTTTGAACCCAGGAACCCCACTCCAGAGCCCCACTCTTAATCTCTGTGCTATTCACCACTTGGTAGGTTAAACATTTCCAATGAGTAAATCGCTCAACTTTCTCGAGTGAAAAGAAAAGCCTATACATAAAGAGTTTTTCTAGGCATAGATGATCATTTCTTAAAGTGTGCTCCTTAGGCTGCCTACATCTGAATGACATGAGGGTTTATTAAAAACGCAGTTTCCTTGGACTGACCCAGACCTATCACACTAGCACCTCAGGTACAAGTTGGGGCTGGGAACTGCCATTTAGAAAATACACCTCTTAGGTAATTTCCCTCCCAGTTTTATGGAGGTATGATTGATAAATAAAAAATTATATATATTTAGGTTGTACAATGCAATTTTTAAGGTCTACAATGTGATGATTTAATATACGTGGATACATTGAGAGATGATTACCACATTCAAATTAATTAACATAGCTCTCACCTTACACAGTTACCTTTTGTGGGTGGGAATGTGATGAGAATACTTAAGTTGCAGTCTCTTAACAAGTTAAGGTGACTCTTGAGCCCAGCAAAGGGGAAGAACCACTGGCCTGGGTCAATATTTATGGGTCACCTTGGTTGGGGAGGACGGTGGGCAGAACATTTGGGGAGCCACCGAACTGGAGCCATTTTACAGAATCAGACATTGGGGCTGTCTGGGGTGGAATGTTCCGTCTCGTGGCTAAGCAATAATGTGCTCAGGGCACAGCTTCTGCCCAGGAACAACTGATTGTTGTCTGTCGGGGAAAAAAAGCCAGCAAACTGACAGTATGATTTGCCTTCAGGGCCCAGATCTCATTTCTCTTCAAGGGGTTTCCCACTTGTTGGTAGCAAAGCTAGAGCATTGGCCTGGAACTCTGATGTGTTCTCTCTCAGTCTCCAAATGCCAGGAAAGCTCTGTGTCACTGCTCACAGGCACAATGGCAGAGTCAGGGAGCGTACTGTTTGGAATTCAGTCTGGCCCCATTAGGGCTTTGAATTGGGCTGGAACTTGCAGACTTTCACAAGAGTGCATCGCGGTGTCTTTTTCAGATGGTCAAAGAAAAGGAGGCCAAGAGACTAACCCAACGGGACTGGGCATTTGTACTTTGGAAGAAGTCCATGGTGATTCTTTAAGGAATTGAAAGCGTTTATGTGAGGCTCATCGAGGCTCATATAGTTCATATGCAGGAAACTTCATCTTTGCCGAGTACACAGTTCAGTGAGCTTTGGAGAGCAGCTAGCCGCAGCATCACACCACCAATGCCAGTTCTGTGACTTTTCACGAATGCCAGTAGCCAACATCAAATAAGATACAGAACATTTTCCACTCCCTAAAAACTTCCTTTGTACCCCTTTGCAGCCAACCCCGTTCCCTTTTCCCTAGCCCTTGGCTACCAACTGATCTGATACGTGTCTGTATTCCAGAAGGTCACAAGAATGGAATCTTGTAACATACAGCCTTTTGTCGTGGCGTATCTCAATAGTTCTTTCCTGTTTATTACTAAGTAGTATTCCATTGTGTGGGTTACCGCAATTTATTTATTGATTCACCAGCTGATGGGAATTTGGGCTATTTTTACTTTTTGGCAGGGACTTGGGACTTAAAGGAGCACTAATTCAGCAAGCTTTTATTCAACACTGGAATACGAGATAGTTAATGCCTACAGCCTCTGGTAAGAATAATCATGACACTGAAAATTCTAACACCCAAAGAAGAAAGAGCTTCATGTGTGGCCCTAGAAACAAACGGGAAGGAGAACAATGCAATTAAATGGTGTTGGAGTGATTAGAAAAACATTGTATGCCCTTTGAAAGCCTTAAAATGATACTACCATGCCGAGACACATGAGGGCGCTCTAACTGGCCGGCATTAGCCAACACTCATTCTAACAAAGGTTGTTTGTTTTTTAATTTATCGGAATGTTTTGTCGAAAACCCTGGTGAATTCTCACTCCCACCCTTGGTCTTGTTGGCCACTCTTGGATGATAGAAAAGAACTTGGCATCAAGTGAATCCGTCTTTGACTCCTCCTCAGGGGTTTATTGTACCCAACCGCAGTTTTATGGTGAGGCTCCACTCAGCTTCTCTACTTCCACTTACATGAAGAGGCTTCCAAAGGGCTCGACATTAGAATATCTCATAAATCACAAAGCGAACTGAGACTGTCCGTAAAGTTCCTTTTCTACTTCATTGTTATCTTCAGGCCTTCCCGGAACGTAGTACACAAGCGTTAAAAAATAATTGCTGGGCAACATTTTGGAGAGCCTTGTTAGGCACTGCTTTCACAGGGGTCAACAATGTAGCTGGTGGAGGGTTGTTCATTCTCGTCAAAGGCACCACTGTGATCCACACAGAGGAAAGCTATCTTCACAACAAAGCAGCAGGGGGAGAGGACAGGGTTACTGGTTTTGGCTTCTAAATGGCTGTTCAAAACAAAAACCAAAAAAAAAAAAAAAAGGTTCTGGATACATTTAAAAATTTTTGAAAATCAATGACTCATTTGTTAAAGAGGAACCAAGTACAAAATAAAAGACGCTTCATAAAACTTCATTAGAATGCTCTGATGCGACTGAATGCATTTAGCGCTGCAGGAGGAGGGTGCACGGTCTTCTTGCGAGGTATAGGAAGACTTAGACCCTTCCTCTCTCAGGGCAAGGGTTTGGTTCCCTCCTTGGCAGGGGTGTCTCTGCAAGCACTTTTTACAATTAACAGAATAAAAGGATCTCTTGAAGAAAGAAGTCTTTTACTCAGTCAGCCTAACCAACATAAAATATAATTGTTTCAAGCAGAAAAGAATCTTTGGCTGTTATGGCCAAATTGCGTAATAGGAGGGCCTCAAAATTAGGAAATTAGGAAGAAAATAGTGACGAGATAATTCTAAGAACAGGGTGTGGACCCTGGCCTGGATTCATGGGCGCTTGACACCAGTCAGGAAGACCACCCTGGAGTGCTCTCCCTCCCCATTTGGGAGAAGTCCCGAACCGCTCAGTCAGGCCCGGGCCTTTCACACAGCCCCAGTGTAGACCTTCCCAGCCACCCCCTTCAAAAGGCATTCTCCCATTCTCTGCTTATCTTATCCCTGCTTTCCAAAACTCCCTGGCTGTGCGAGTGCAGTTGTTAAAAAGATAGACCAATGAGTCATAGGTGGCGATGTGAACTTAATAAAATTACTTCACCTCTCTAAGCCTCAATTTTCCCAACACAAAATGGAGATTGTAACTGTATCTGTTTCATGTCCCCATATAGTACCTATCTGAAGTTGTTGGGAAGATTAAATGAGATAGTACATATAAAGCAGTAAGGTAATGCACATAAAATAATGCATGCAAAGAGTATCATTTATATATAGCAAGCACTAGATAGAGATTGACATTATTATCATAATTAACATTATTATTATTCCTAGTTTGGTCCCTCTCAACCCTGATCTGACCTCCCCAGCCTGGTAATCCGTCTTCAGACTCCCAAGGAAACAACCGTCCTGACTAGGAAGCCCTTCACCTTTCTTGCCCCTCAAGAAGTGTACCCACTCTTAGCAGGGCTCACGAAAGAAATGCAGGCAATGTTAGCAAGCTTGTCCCACCACATGGCAGAGCTGTCTAAAAATACCAGGAATGTCAAACGGTCATCACCTTAGCTAACCATCACTTTGGGATGGGTTTACCTTAAAGGTGACACACACTTCGTTCTGTGATAAATCCCTGGACTTTTCATCCGTCCAGAGGAGAAGCGTGAGCATATTCTGCCCATCAACGATCATCTTATAAACGAGATGCAAAAAAAGTACAACATGAGTGGAAGTGTGCTCTGTTTAAAGAGGGGAAATGCTATTGTATAGCATTCCAATTATGTCCCCAGCAAGCGATAGAGTCAAGGTCAAAGCTGACAGTTGGAAGTCCAAGTTTTGCAAAAACAAAAAGGAAGAAAATCCGAAGAGACAGTGATCCCAGTTTTAGAAAATGGCCTCTGGTGGTGAAGCTCTGCAAAGGATGAATGAGGAGCATCAAAGTGCCTCAAAATAGATCTGCTAACATTTCCTTTTTTAAGAATGGAAGGAGGGGTGGTGGTTCTTAAAGGCAATTCAGAGCAACTTATAGTCAAGCTGTATTTTAAACAAGTTTGCTATTTTTTAAATTATTTTATTTATTTAGTTTTTAGAGAGAGGGGAAGGGAAGGAGAAAGAGTGGGAGAGAAACATCAGTGTGTGGTTTCTTCTCACGTGTCCCCTACTGGGGACCTGGCCTGCAACCCAGGCATGTGCCCTGACCGGGAATCAAACCAGCGACCCTTTGCTTCACAAGCCCGTGCTCAATCCACTGAGCTACACCAGCCAGGTTAAACAAGTTTCCTTGATTAGTTGGTATAGTAATGTAGATTCTAGATTGGTGTAGCTGGGTTGATATTCTGCCTAAGCCTTGGTTCCCCCGTGTGAAAAGCAAGGGTAATCCCATTGTCTATCTCACAGTATTGTAATTCATTAAGTACAATTGTTCATATACACTATGAAGAACAGTGTATATGACAAAAAGGGATATGACAATGACAAAAGGGATAGGAGATGAAGAAGAAAATAATAAAGATTAAACAAAGAGGGACCATGCCCAGGCTAATAATGAAAGATGATGTGAACCCACAAGTGTGATTAACACAACCCCATGCACCCCAGGTCCAAGGAAAGCAATAAGGCAAAGGAACTTTAACACATGGACTCCGATTTGACAAAGGTGCTGAACACACATTTGTCTGTTCAGCACCTTTTGACTTATTTCCTCACTTTCTAATGTGTCTGATTAGGTGATAGGCAAGTTCCAGGACAAAGGAGTAGCAAACAAAAAGGAGCTGTAGATACACACACACACACACACACACACACACACACACACACACATGCATCAATTGATATATATATATATATATATATATATATATATATATAAATTTATATATATCTCCACAAACTGAAGGGACATTAGAGGCTCTTTAGGTCAACCCTCTGAGGTCGGAGAGGTTAAGCGGCTGCTCACAGTCATGCAGCTAAGGAGATCCACACCAGGACTAGAATCTGAAGGTGTCTTGGGTTCTCCCCAGTACATCAGACTGCAAGAGGAATGAAGATAACAATAATTATGTTACTTTATTTTATATCTTCTGTCCAGTAAAAAATGAAAGAGAAGCTTCCATACAGGCATCGTTTGAAGTTCAACTCACAACAGGCTTTACCCTTTAAATGGGTCACTCTGTATCACCATGGTGATTCTTCCAAGTTTTCCTGGAATCATCAGCTGTTTTCTAATGAGGGCACTCCCAGAACTTGCAACTCCACCAAACAGATAAATATTTCCCAGTAGAAAACAGTTAGGTCCTTAAGCAGTTTAGTCAGCAATTACTTTTCCTTCTCCACATCTCGCCAGGGCAACAGTCTAAAGCGTGCTCCTACATTTGCTTTAGATGGCATAGAGTTCTTTTCAAAAACCTATTGATTCTACTGATGGCAATTCTACTTCCCTGTTTTCGTTTAATTTATATATTAAGAAACAGCCATCTTCTTGCCTTCTATCTTTCTAATTGAACAGTAAGTATATGACAAGTTAAGAGACCTATAATAGTATGGCTAGTCTTCAAAATATTTTTTAAATTACATATGATTCAACAACTCTACTTCTGGATATATAGACAAAATAACTGAAAACAAGGTCTTGAAGAGATATTTGTGCACCCATGTTCATAGTAGCATCACCCATGGTACCAAAAGCTGGAAGAAACCCAAGTATCCATTGATGGGTGAATGAATAAACAAAATCTGATATTTATAATGGACTATTATTCAGTCTTTAAAAGGAAGAAAATTCTGACATGTGCTGTAATATGGATTAATCTAGAAGACATTATGCTAAGTAAAATAAACTAGGAAGAAAAAGAGAAAAAACTACGTGATTCCACTTATATGAGGTATCTAGAGCAGTCAAATTTATGGGGACAGAAAGTAGAATGGTAGTTGCCAGGGGATGGGGGAAGGGAGAAGTGGGGAGCTGGTGTTTAATGTGTATCAAGTTTCAGTTTTGCAAGATGGCAAAGTTCTGGGGATTGGTTGCAAGCAATATGAATATGTAGTTGAACCTGAACAACAACGGTTTGAACTGTGCAGCTCCACTTACATTCAGATTTTTGTCAGTAAATATACAGTCAGCCCTTTGTGTCCCTAGGTTTCACATCTGCAGATTCAACCAACTGTTGGAATCCACAGATGCGTAGGGCCGACTGTACTCGTTGTTTGACACCATTTGATAGAAGGGATTTGAGCATCTGGGGGTTTTGGTATCCGTGTAGGTTAGAACCAACCTCTCATGGAATGGTTGAGATGGTAAATGTTGTGTTGTGTATTTTACCACAGTTAAAAACGGTTGGAGAGAGAGACAGAGACAGAGACTGGAAGCATTTAGGTCCTGTACAGTTTATCATAAGCATCTGTACAGTTAGTATTTTAAACAGTTTCATTAGCCTCATTATACAGCTCAGTCATAATTGTGAATGTTCACTGGTTAAGGCCGTGAAAAACATCAGTTGATAGCAGTGGAAGTAGATAGCAAATCAAAGACCAGCCAAGACCAAGTATTTATATATTGTTTACCCGAATTTCTCAAGCTTCCACTCAGTTCATAATGATCTCCAATCAGCTTTACATACGTGTTCTCCTAGGTTTGTCAATATTCCCAGAGTCCCTTGTGTAAAATACGGTTTTGGCCAAAATTTAGAAACTAGGGTGTTGATCCCACAAGGGAAAAATGGTTAATTTCTTAAGTGAACAAACCAAAATTCATGAAGTTCAAGTCCTTTCACATGACACAGTTCACTAAAATGTTTATATCTACTTTTATGGGTTTAACTGTGTCTACCCACCCCCACCAAATAAAAATGTACATGTTCAAGTCCTAATCTCCAGTACCTCACAATGAGACCTTCTCTGGAAATAGTGTCCATTAGATGTGATTTGTGAGCATGAGGTCATACTGGAGTAGGATAGGTCCCCAATCCAATATGACTGGTGTTCTTATAAAAAGGGCAATTGGGGCACAGACACACACACTCAAGGGGAATTACACATGCACATGAAAGCAGAGATCTACACCAAGAAGCACCAATGACAGCCAGCAAACCACCAGAGGCTAGGGGTAAGGTGTAGAACAGATGCTCCCTAATGGCCCTGAAAAGGAACTACCACTGCCGAAAACTTGACCTTGGACTTCCAGACCCCAGAAATGTGAGACAGTAGATTTCTTTTGTTTAAGCCAATAAATAAAAGCCTTGGCATGAGCTTCACTCATGCCACTATTTCCTTTTCCCTTGATTTTCTTTCCTTTGGGCTCCTTCTGCTTTTATTCAAGTCTCTTCCTCCAGTTCCCCCACCTCTTGAGGCTTTTACTTACTCCATGCCTCATGGTATATTTTTTAAAAATACTTGGGCTTTATTTTTATTTAATTTTATTAACTTGTTTCCTTTTATTATTAAAGTAACGCACAGTCATGTTTAAAATTTTACTTTCATGTAATTCAAAGGGAAGTAAAGTGAAAAGAAAGAGACTTCTCTCTTCATCCCCACCTGGCCAGACCTCTGAACTTCCCCCACAGAGGTAATCTCTGCTAGAGTGGTGTACATAGTCCTCCAGAATTTGGGGGACCTACACATGTATGCATCTATGATTTATGCATTTGTTTTTTAAAAAGATAAAATACATGCTGTTTTACAACCTGTTCTTCTTCAATTAATAGTATATCTGAACAGTTTTCCGTATCAATATAGGTAGATAGGACTCTTTCAGTTATGGGTGTTCCTTAAGTTGTTTAACCAATTCACCAACAAAAAATATTTATTTTATTTCCAGTTTAGTGCTATTGTAATCAGCACTGACATGAACGTTCTTATGTGTGCAACTTGAGCACTTATTTGAGTATATCTACAGGATTAACGATTCTGCACCCAATTTACAAATGTGGGTGTGGTTTTCCCACACCACCAAGCAATTCTCTCACAACAGCTGGACATGCTATAATTCAACTCAATTCTGACACTGTCCAGCTGGAGATAACATCATATCTCACAGGTTAAAGGCTCAGTCCTACAAGACCTCCTACCACTCTAGATGTCATCACAATTCCAGGGTACCACCTGTGCTTGCGACCGACCAGCTATAGCCGGGAGGTTCCAGCTTCCTGGCTGGGTTGAATTAATTGGCTAGAGCAGCTTATAGCAGTCAGAGAAACATTTTACTTACTAGACACCTATTTATTACAGAAGGTTATAACTCAGGAACAGCCTTGTGGAAGGGATGCAAAGACATGAATAGGGAGAGGACACAGAGTTTTCCGATGCCACTCTCCCCAAATCTCTATGTGTTCATCAGTGCAGAAGCTCTCCAAATCCTAACTTTTAGGCTTTTTATGAAGGCTTCATTACATAGGCATAATTGGTTAATTCATTGGCCATTGGAGGTTGAATTCAATCTTCAACCCCTCTCCCCTCCTCAGACATCGGGAGGTGTGACCAAAAGTTCCAGTTCTCCGATCACATGGTTGGGTCCATTGGCAACCAGCCCCCACCCTAATGAAAGATACCTAGTAAGGCTTCTCTCTCTCTATCATCATCATCGTCATCATTTAAGAAATTCCAAGAGTTTTAGGAGCTACATGCCAGATATTGATGAAGACTAACATATATATTTATTATTATAAATCACAATACCATGAGGATAAATTCCTAGCAGAATTATTGGGTCAAAGCATATATGCATTTTATATTTCCATAGATATTTCCAGGAACTTGAGTATCCAGGAAAGCTGGGGGTAAATCTGTGCTCTGTCACTAGTGGTGTTACTTCAAACCACTTCCTTTGTTCATTCTCCATTTCCTTGGCTATAAAATAGATATAAAGTCTTGTCTCAGAGATGTTCATGGATGACAGAATAAGTTTAGTTCATACTGGTTAGGAGTTAGTTCACAGACACTCATCATCCCTTTCTGTCCTTTATTTTCTCTCTTCTAATTCCTCCTTGGGTTTTTGCAAAGATGCCATTTCATTTCAAGTCAACAAATATTTTTTTTCCACTCAGACTGTGTTCTCTCCCTCTTACTCTTCCAAAGGAAGAGAAGAACGATTATCAATGGCTTTTGGTAGCTGCAAAAGGAACACCAAAAGCCGGCTTCACGCTCAGGAGAGAACACCACGCCTCCTCCCCATGGTTTCGGGTACGCTACACGTTCTGAGAAACTTCTCTAGTAACAAACTATAGAAATGATTCCTGAAAGTATAGTCTTTCAAGTCAATGAATATTCATAGAACATCTAACATATGCAAGGTTTGACAAATGCTCAGGGAGCTCTAATTTTTTTAAAGACATCGTCTTTTTTGGAGTTTATTGTATAATATAGGAGAAAAACATCTCTCAGGTCCTAGAACCCTGACTTAAAGTTATTGAATGAGTGAGTAAACGAAGGAAGGAATGTTGTTGAATGAGTAGCACATCCATTCAAGTGGAGGTCTCAGCATCATAGAGTGGAGTCAGGACAAATAGAAATGAGACTTCTCGAAACATTTGCTCTGAATTCTACTTAATGGCAACAGAGGCATTGGGGGTGAAGGACAGAGCATTTGGCTAGAAAATTACTTGAAGGCTTGTGGTTTATCTTAACACTACACATAAAATTTGTATTCTGGTGCACAACATATTGTTTGCTTCCATAAAAATGGCATCCTTCTCCTCAACTCTAGGGTAAAATAAACGCTCCAGGAAGATGTACTTCGTGACACGTGCCCGGGGTGTGCACACCTCAGTTTGAGCAGCATGAGATTAAGATAGGTGGTGAGTGAGCTCTCACTTCATGCTTCACCCACTGTCTCCCCAATCTGTCTGCCCTAGCAGCCTCATCCCTCCCAACTTTCTGCTACAACTCTTCCCTACTCCTGCTTTCTCTTAGATCCTGATCTTGTTTTCTAATTTTTATGTTGAAATTCCTCAAGAATACTTAAGAAAAATACTCAACTGCAAAACTGTTCCAATAAGTACTTAAGGTCATTCATCTCGGGGGACATCCTTCATTAGTCCACATTGTGGTGGGTTGTGGCCCCTCTCATTTCTGTCATCTATGACAATAGCCTCTTACAGGGATGTGGCTTGTTTCATTTAAATCCTGACAGCACCCAAATTAATGCTGTGATCAATTAATGTTGCTCTGGTTCTGAGCACTCAGTGAAGTGCTCTCCTCTGTGTTTGAAGGACACCGTAAATGGAGCATGTGTTTCGAATTGCTTCCCCAGAGCTCAGGGTGACTCTGATCTGTCCGCCTCTTCTTCGCTCCCACTGCCTGGGCTCTGGGTCAGGCCCTCATCATTTCTCATTGACATTATTGCTCTAGCTCCCTGCTTGGGACTTCTTGTCTTTCCAC
>PVKM010014280.1:0-29249 GCA_004027735.1 Carollia perspicillata
TTTTTACGGACACTTCAAGAAATAAAAATAGATATTCTTTTCTCCTTAATGCATTTCCAGATGGATCTACCCTAAGAAATATTAGAGCAAAAATAGTTCTTGTTCCTGCTATTTGGCATTATAACCATCACTTGAGTACTTCTTGGAAGGAGGGAATGGGGTCTTGCCTGAAACCAGTGCCTCTGAGGATGTGGCCTCACTGTAGATCCTGCCCCAGGACCCTGCATGACTGGGGTTTGTGCCCTTATGACAAAGGCCCTAGGGAGCTCCTGTGCCCCTCCTGCCAGGTGAGGACACAGAAGGAAGACAGCTCTCTATGAATCAGGGAGTGGGCTCCCAACAGGCACCACGTCTGCCAGCACCTTGACCTTGGCCTTCCCATCCTCCAAAACTGTAGGAACTAAATTTCTGTTGCTTATAAACTACCCACTACACAGTATTTCATTAGAGCAGCCTGAATAGACAAAGATACTCATCCATGCCCACATGTGGCCTGGAATGGAGACCGCCCACCTCAGCAGACATCGGCAGAGACTCAGAGTGAGGCTCATCTCTTTCTCGCTCCTATTACTCATAGCTACCCACTTTCTTTGAAAGATAATTTAAAGAGATTTACAAGAAAAATTTATGCAGTGATGCATCACTTAATGACAGGAAGATGTGTTGAGAATTGGGTCATTAGGCAATTTTTTCCCGGAGGAAGCCTCACAGAGCGCACGTACACAGACCTGGACGGCACGGCCTGCGACACTCCCAGGCCGCACGGTGCAGCCTGCGCTACGAGCCTGTACAGCACCTCCCTGCACCGAACACCGGAGGCCATTGCAGCACAGTGGTATGTGTCTGTGAATCTAAACATATCTAAACACAGAAAAGTTATAGTAAAAATACATATATCAGTAACTTAGTTGCTTATTATCAAGAATTATGTAATCATACAAGGGAGGGTGCCCCCCAAACCCCCCTGGAATTTATTTATAAAAATTTTGTATTATTTATTCTTATGGGTTTAAACTTCAGTTACCTTCAAAATACATTCCATCTGATGCAATACACCTATCGAGACATTTTTTTCTATTGTTCAAAAACAGTTTTTGAACTCATTGATTTTGATGCCTTTTAGTGCTTCTACTGGTTTTGATTTCACCTTGTCCACATTGACAAAATGTTTCCCCTTGAGGACTTTTTTCATCTGGGAAACAAAACAAAGTTGCTTGGGGCAAGATTGGGTGACTAGGGAGGGTGGGGCATGGGAGTCATGTCATTTTTGTCAAAAACTGTGGAACGCTCAGCATGGTGTGGGCAGGTGATCTCGTAAATCACTCACCATGAAATGGGCAAATGTGTTGAAAGAGTCTTCAAAAGAATTCACTGAAGCCGAACACAGGCTCTCACAACAACGCCAGCTAGTGCACTGATACGCATGGGGTCCTAGAATACCCACCTAGTGGGGGGAGCTTGTACTACAAGGGGCCCACCCTCCAGAAGATAATTCCAGTTTTTTGGGCCCCCCCGTTGTAAGTACTACATTTTTATACAACTGGCAATACATTTTTTATGCCAGAATTAGCACAAACACATGTATAAGACATTTAGACAGCAACGATATCACTAAGTGATAAGATTTTTCACCTCTGCTTTAATTTTATAAGACCACTGTATATGTGGTCCTTCATTGACCAAAATGTTGTTATGTGGTATGTGATTGTGTTATCTCCATATATATAATGATAACACAATCATCTTCACTGTAATTATCATAATAACATAAGATACCAATATAGTACTAATGATAATCAAATTATATCTGCCTCTGAGGCAGAGAAATTCAGGACTAGAGACTTTCAATTGGCCCACAGTCCTGCCTTTGGGTCACATTATAAACCTTTCTATCCTCTAATTCTTTGCTCAGGTTGAGCCTCACCTCAGCACCATCAGACCACTGCCCACTGATTCCTGGATACACACTGGAGTTTTTATCATTTCTCCTAATACAAACTTTCAAGGCTGCATCAGAAGACCTCTATGTACAGTTTAGGTTTTGTAGTTGGACTTCCTGATCTGTACATGTATGCCAAGCTGGTTACACCCTCCAGTTCTAAGATCGTGATCTCCACCAAGTCCACCGGCCCATCACAGCCCTACCTTCACCATGGCCTTTCCGGCGGCTCCCTTGCAGCCCACTAACCCCACTGGGTTCCAGCAGGTGTCTGCAAACAGACATCCCTAGATTCTTATCACATTTTGGTATTTGTCAGAAATAGGCAGAACTGAAAGATCAATACCATTGCCTAATGAAGAACTGGCTTATTTTGTTAAAGATACTGTTATCTCCTGAACTGTGGTCTTAAAAATGTTTTTGATTGCCAATTTAATGTAAACAATTCCAGGAAAGCCTTTTGCTACCAGCTGTCATTTCCTGAAACATGACTTTATCATCTCCCTTCTACATGAAGAATAAAGGCTTTCCGAAGTTTGGTCTAATGCACAATTTTTTTCCTTTATTTTCTCACACTCCCCTTGGAGAAGCTCCACTGTATTCAAACACGTCTTTGGTGAAATCCTACACATACCGTGCTTTGTAAGCACAGTACTGCTCCCGGGCAGTTTTCTTGGCTGGTATCCTTTCCTGGAAGACTGTCACCTCTTCTTCAAATAGACCTCCTTCTTGGACCAGTTCCGCTCCTGAACTTGATATTTATTTCAGTCATTCAATAAATACATTGAGTGCCTGTTGTGTGCAGGTACTAGGTACTAGTGATTCAGTGCTGAATAAAGTAAATAAACCAGTCCTCCCTGACCTTATGGAGTTTCCATTCTAGTATCAACGCTAGCAATGATTAGAGGGAAATAAAAAGGAGCTGACTTGAGAAGGGAAGTAAAGAAGACAGCAGAACTGAAGCAGGAATTTTAGTAGTGGAGTCTCAGGTAAGAAAACAAAGCTGAATGCAGCCAGGCCCAGGGTCTATATTCCTCTCTGCTGGGAAGGAAGGTATACATTGGTGAATGGCAGAGAATTCTGTTAAATTCTGCTGTGCTTCCAGTACGATGTATTAGGGGTAGAATAAATGTTGCTGACCCCTGGATATTAGCAAGGGGAGCAGTGACGATACTTATGCAGGATCATAGAGGTTTCCTCCATAGCTAAATACAAGCAGAACTTGGATGAAAGAAGGCTGAGGAGCCAGAAACAGGAGATCTGGACATGGTGTGATGACATTACAGAGCACAGAACTCAAAAACCAGTCCAGACAAGAGGGAGCTCTTGAAGGGTGGGAAGAGCACAGCAAACAGTCATTATACTTGTGATAGAACGATGGGCTCAGAACGTATTTGTGGGAAGCATAGCAAAGTGGTTAAGGTTGAAAGAACAGGTAAAGGGACACAAAAATTCATCATTCCAAGTTTGTGAACCTCACGTCTTTAATACAGAGGCAGCCATTGCTAAGTTTGAAGTGGTGCAAGTTTATCAATAATTATTGAATGGCACTGGAGGTCTAGAGGTGACTGGGGGGATGTTGCCTAGAGGGGTTTGGGGTGAAGAATTCAGTCCTAGCCTGGCTCTGGAGGAGCTGACAAGCCTGGTACCAGTGAAGGAGGACCAGGAATGAGAGTCAGAAGTCCAAGGTTGAAGAGAAGATGTTACCAAAGAAACAAAGATGGGGGCAGTTAGAACAAAAGTCACAGCAAGGGTAAGGGTATTCTAGGGTTCTACCTAGACCACAGTCCTGAATGATGGGCAGATAGGGATGAAATGCTATCTCAGGACGAAGGACTAGGTCTTGCCTCCTTTTGAAACAGCATAACCTACTAGGTCTCCTGGGATGGGGTGACCCTTAAGGGAAGTAGGGGCAGAAACTAGAGGCTCAACAGGCCAAAGACAAGGTTGGAAATCAGAAAGAGAGCACCTCGACACAGAGCCACCTCAGGGAATCAGAGATCTCCAGAGAGCAAGGCAAAGGAGAGTTGAGCAGGACAGTGCCAGCAGAATGATGGCCGTGACTGTTAATCTAGGGATTAATTCTGTTAGTGTGACCCTGGATGTTAAAAAAAGGAGAAAGCAAGAGGGAGCATCTTGCCCACTGGATGAAGGAGGAAAGGGATAGTCATTGGGGGGAGTATATACAGACAAGGCAAAAATATTCTCACGACCCCTGGGTGAAAATTGTTGATCAGATGGTTGTCCCCCCAGAAAGCCAAAGAGCCTGGCCAGCCAGCACTGAGGAGGGGTCTTCACAGCAGAGAGATCGGTAACTAAGGAGTTTTCTTGGGAACATCTCTGCCCATGATGCACAGTTAAACTCAAAAAGAAGTCTTCAACGGAGTTTTGTTTTGGGCTTTTGAGGGAGGTTGGTTTTTTTCAATGTTTTGTTTAGTTTTTAAGACTCTTGAGCCATTTCTGTTATCTCACCCTCTGCAGATTAGAACAGCATTTAGAAATTTGACAGGATTTTTCCCTAAACATTTTGTCCTTTTGCAGTTGTCAAATATTGAATTAGATCTTGTTATAAACAGACTAGAAGCTGGCATTGTTGACATTTGCCTTCATTAGGCAGAAACTAAAAGCTGACATTTCAACCTATGAGCTCTGGGGTGGTCTACCAATGGGAACAACTGCAGGGAGAATGAGGCAGTCTGCTTCCTCTCCTGCTCTCATTACAGACTCACTAATGAAATATGAATTGATAAAACCACGTCACTTAATGGGTGTCGACGCTTCTCTTCAAAAGGAGAGGAAACGTATTGATTAACTTGAGGATTTAAAGTTTGAATGCTTAAAAGAAGGCATTGATTTGAATCTAATGAGATTATTGATTAAACCTAAGATTTGATATCTGAATGAGTGAATGAAGATGTTGATTGGAGTCCTGATTTTGCCTCTTTAATTTCTTTGATTCTCACTTTCCTTATTTGCAAATTTGGAAAAATAACAACAGCTACTTTACCTACGTCAAAAGATTATTACAAGGGGTCACACAGATAGTGCAGTGAAGTGCTTTCCATAACGTGGAGCACTCACCAAACAGGATGGATGAAACAGGATATGTGGTTAGATTAATCGAGAGACTGCTGGAATAACGTGAAGTTGAGGCGAGATCTGTGGTTGAGATTTTGGAGAGCTCAAGTCCAATTTCACTCTCCTGGGACCCATCACTAGACTACATCAATGAATATGTTTTCTAACATAATGACCTCAAAAATTTGAAACTACACTTTCAGAACCTTAATTGTAGAGAATGATCTGGTTGGGGACTGAGGTAGCTCATACTATGGTAATTGGGATGCATCAATTTGACCTTTTGAGGAAAAGAAGGAAAAGTTTGGGAACAACTGCTTGAAGATTGCAGCAAAATTTATAAGAACAATGGTGTAGTTTTGAGTAGTAGAGTATAAACGAAGTCTTCCCACCTGCCAAACTCCTACTCCCAGCTCTAGAGGTGGCCCAATAGGGCTGGACAGAAAAAAAAAAAAAAGAAGATGAGCAACGCTCAGTTCAACTGAGAAGTGAAAGTAGAGAAGACCTCAAAGGCGACCCTTTTTCTTTGCATCTTATAGTACATTCACAGTTGGAGCAGGTTCTGTTTCCATGGGGAGTCACTATCATTCCTTACTAATTGTGATTAAATTCAGAATGACCAGTCTTAGGTCAAAATCCACATAGAAAAAGTTTCTAGTAAGAGATTATCTTAAGTTTGAAATTCTGAGTAAGCAAAGGTACAGTTCAATCCCCTTCAGAATTTACAGTATTATTGATTTCATAGACTTGGGACAAATTTTAAATGAGTTAGTAATATAAGCAAATTTCCTAGCCCTGTGCTTGCCTCATAGTAGCAGACATTCAACAACTCCTAGTTTTCTCCCACCACCATGGCGTGGACAAAAGAATGCAACACAGAATGATGAGACAGCTGCCCTAGGTTGTAGTAGGGGCTATTAGATTAATTAATTGTGGCACTGGGTAAGTCCCTTAGGCTCTGTAGTAAACATATGGATTGTCTCCAAAGTTTCTTCTCGCTCGGTAAACTTATGACTATTTGTACTTTTTTTTCTGATTCGATTCTATTCTAAACTTAAATTTAGCATAACATTATATTTGTTACCCAAGAGGCACTGACTTTCCTATGGTGCTGGCCATGCTTCTGTGTCGAAAAGAGAGCAACTTCCCAGGAATCTCTCTGCTCCCTGGCCCTTGAGAGAACAAGAGGAGACACTGGAAGGCATTCTACTTCCCTGTAACAGTGACACGGTTCGCTCTAACAGAGAGGCCAGATTTTCTCTACGTTAGCATGGGCTGTGTTTCACACTTCTGGGTTGCAGAATCAGCCCATAAGGATTCTACGTTTGGCCGTTACACCCTCAGGGGATCTTTGGTTTTTTGAAGTGCCAACCTTTTGGTGCCTTACAATAGGTCACGGACGTTGCTCTCCCTGTTCTAGGATGTTTCTGGGCAAGGTAACTGGCCTAGAGGAGGGGTCATGGAATCCAAACTGATGTGTCTGGGGACACAGGGGTTTCTGGGAGAATAAATAGGCTTTTGTAGCCTATGAGGGCCATGCTCCCAAGTGTAGAAATACTTATTTCTAGAATTTTGGAGATCAGTTGGTGCTATATACAAATTGGAAACAGAGGATGTGAGTCCTCACTAATGGGATGTGCACGAATTCTATCCAGGATGATCAAAACTCTCAGATTTAGAAGTCCTGAGGAATTGCGAAAGTCTGTCTGAGGACGACTGTGACAAAATAAAAGTAATTTCTCTACAATTCAAAGACAGGATGGGGTGAATTCTGAAAAATGCAGTGAACCTGCAACATTGAATGGGCTGCTGAATCGACTGTACCTAGCAAAAGAAAGCATGATCTCTAGCAACAAGTACAAATTCCCTAGAAATTAACTTTATTTTTATGGCTGACAGACTCATGTATTAAGGCCTGAGCACTGGATATACTGGATGGACCATTTCACACTATCCCTGTAAACGAGTTGGGCAAACAAGGATGGAGATCGCAGTAGTCGAGGGAATTTACATCGGTCGAACAATTACATCAAAGCGCATGCCCTTTCACAGGGTTCTGGAGGACCTGGGGATAGAACTAGAGATAGTTCTCTTGAGAAAAGGTGGTGTCTTTGTTTTCCCCCTTCTTGGAGGGATAGGCATAGCAGCTGTTTTCAAATTTTTCACAGTTTTATCATCAAGGAGGAATTAGACATTCCCATGTTTCCAATAGGACAATTTGAGGAGACAAATTTTTCTTAATACAAGAGAAAAGGTTTCTCTGTCAGTTAGCCTAACGGCACAGACTGTCTTTGGAGGAGCAAGTGTTACATCCTGATGAATTTAAGATGCCGGTCATCTCTGAGACATTGTCTGGTGCCTGCTTACAGAAAGGGAAGTTGGAGAAAGGAACTTCTTCTGGTCCTCTCTAAACTTTTAGATACCGAGATAATGTTGGAGAACTTAGTGGTCAGATGCAAATGAACATCTTCCCCTGTGTCATCACAACTGAAGGAGCACAATAGGTTTTGTCACACAGCAAAGGCTTGCATTTCTAAGTGCCCCGATTGAGAGACAAACTGGGAATAAGGAAGCCTTCTAAAAACCATGAATAACAAGAATTTCCTAAAAGCATTACACTGTAAAATAAGCCATCAGAAAAGGAGAATATTTTATTTTTTAAAAAGACAATAGTTATCAATTGTACCCAATCCAATCAGAATTGTGTCTGCCACATAACAACTTGAACTATGAATATCGCATTTTCTCTCATTTCCTAGGAGCAGTCTGTCTGAAAAAGCCTTTTGCAAATAAAAGTAATTCTTTTCTCCTGTTCAAAGTTATCTGTGAGCTTTCCTTTCTCTTCCTAGTCAGAGTGATGAAGGTTTTGATTCCCAGTTAGGAATGTAGTAGACGTTGAGCTCTGTTAATGAGCTATAATGAGAAGTACAGCCTATATCATGAGCCAGGATCATGTATGCATTGTAAATGAAATCCAATATTTGAGAAGTAATGCTTATACTTACACAACAGAATAATACTCTGAAACTTTCAACTCAATAATGACATACTGTCCATGCCCCACTAATGTCACAGGCTTTGCAGGGTGGAAAACACTACTGTAGTCAATAGTTATAGCCACTGAAAAGCTCAAATAACGGCAGAATGAATGAGAGAATGCAGGTCTTGTCACTTAGGGCATCTGACCAACTTGCTACCGAAAGGTAATGTTCACACATTGCATGAAAAGTCCTGGGGTTTGCAGCACATTTCTGTGTTACTCTTGGGTTCCTTCCTTCCCATCGTTTCCTCCTCCTCTCCCCCTCCTCCCAGAGAAAACTGTATGCCCTTCGAAGCAGCCACTCGAAACATTAAATGCTGTGAGAGATAAATAGATAGACTGCATTCCTTCTGTGTATCTTAAAGCTTTACATCTAGAGAAGCAAGTTTTGGCCTAAAGCGTATCTGTTTATGAGCACATGCAGGTGACTGCTGATAATGGAATTGCTTATATATAGCTCAGAGGTGTTTGGGTAACCATTATTTTATTATCAGGCAGGCAAAAGCAGTCTTGAACATCAAAGTGGACACCTCCTGGAAGCTACATTTATTATAAAAGGCTAAAGTGTCCACATTCATAGGAATCAAAGGGACTTAAAACAGAAAGGCAGTCGGATTCAAAGACGCATGCAATTCTGGAGAGGACAGCAGCCACCTAAGTAGGTGACAGGAACAAGAGGTAATTTAATTCTGAAAAGTACCGATTCTGCCAGCCTCTGGGGTGGCAAGGTGCCTGACATTGTGAGAGCCACAACCAGGGTCTGCCCGACAAACATTCCTTCCAACTGTCAGTGCAGAGCCTGAGAGAGAGCCTTTTAAAATGTTCACTGTTTGAAATCTCCTTGAGCATTCCCTGAACCCTTTCTGCAGAAGGCAGGAGCTCCTCTTAGAAGGACATTGTAACCCAGTCCCGCTGCAGTATTTGAGAAGCCATCCTGGATGAGTTCGAGCCCTTAACCCCTAGCAACCTCAGGAAGCAACAACTAGACTGTGGCTATTCTGTCCGCTGCCACCCAGTAACAGTTCCGCTGTGTCCTTAAGGTCCTTTTGTATCTTCCCCCAATCTGGCTCTAACTCCTCCCATCAGCCCCTTTCCCGGGAAGATACTCTGAAGAGGATCTCTCCGCTGGGCTGGTTTCAAGTGTTTAATAGAAACTCCTCCACTTAGATCACTAAACTTTTCTAATAGTTTCGAATATCCTTGAAATCTTGGCCAGAGCATTTGGAAAAGTAACAAAGGGCCTTCCTATTTCTTCTCAAAAACTCTCCAGCAGTTTGACAGCCTGAAGAGGCCTCACCTCAGACATTTTGTGTGCTTAAAGAGAATACTTCACATTATTTTTATAAAAGAAGATTTCTATCCCTTTTTCTCAGTCTAATGTCTTCTGCAATCCCCTTTGCTTTCCCAACAGTTTATCTTTCTAGAGACTAGAATCGGAGAAAGTATTCTCCTGGTGTTTGTCAAATGATGATTGCAATTTAAAATGTTACTCTTGCAGAAGTGGCATTGTACCTGGGAGCGACTCTACTGAAAACTTTTATAGCCCATATTATTAATGAAAAGACACTGCTGATTATAATGGTATTAAAACAGACTCTTAGAGAGTGTGCAAAGCCTCGGTCACAGTTTTCCTGCACTGAGAATAATAGGTCAATAGTTTTAAAATTATAAATATTTTAATGAGATCAAAGGTGTAGTTATAAGGATGAGATAACAGTATGCCTTGGGCAATCTGCAGGCTAACTTTTGGAAAAAGCATATTATTTACCACTTATCGTTCTAATAGTTTATCAAAATAAGCTTTGTGTTGTGTTGTTTTCTTTTTCTTGATATGCACAAATTTTTATGCCCACACTAAAAAAAACAGAATTCAGCTTTATAGAAATCAGTAGATTACTGCAAATTCTTATCTATGTAGGACTTGCATTAGTGGCAGGGTTATCAAAGACTATTTACTCTGGATACATCAGTTTGATTGATTTCCCCAAAGTAAGTTAGGAGACCACCTACTCAGGGGCACTGCTTTCATCGTAAAGGGGCAATTCCCAACAGGGTGAGAACATAGGCTTAAACACTATTTCATATTTTATATCATATCCCCCCAAAAGAAGAGTGAAGTAGCTAATTTAAACAGTCCTCTAGGGAAAAGTAAAAAGAATAGAGAGAACTGAATTTATGAAGAAAACATTTAAGAGAATATCCAAGGAGACTACACGTTCCTTCGCCATGCATTTCTGTTAACCCTACATTTCCCTGATATTCACGTCTGCACACTCTCTCACGCTCCGCAAAGGTTGAGAAGGGTGACCCACGCACCTAGGACTGCCTGTAATTTTTTTATAGCACGTAGATCTGCCCTTTCTCCAATGCTTTGCAATGGTCGCCACCTGCCTTATCCCATTTTATTAGAGATCATTTTTCTCGTGGGTCCCAAGTTGACACCCTGCCATGGGTTCCCTGCCCTCTCTCCCTGGGCCCCTCCCTCAGCTGCTACTCACTCAAAAGGGTCGCTGGGATCTGCCCTCTGGAGCTCTGGAGGGATGGGGATTCTTTTGTAGTACATTTCCCAGTCGAAGGCGCCTCGCATGGCGTCCCCAGCTTGCGCCTCATACCCAAAGTGATTGTGGTCAATGACATCGATCATGGGGCACACGATGGTTTTGTGGTTTAGTGCAATTTGGTCTGAAAAATGAAAGCACAAAATAGGAAATGACACGCCTGCCTAGGTCATCTATCATTTTTTCAGCAAAGAGAAGCCTACAGATCCCTCCTAATGCCTAATGCTTGCAGCTGGGTTTGAACGCAGTCCGTTTGAACTCTGGGCTCCCTGTGATGGGACAGTGATTAGGCAATACTGGTGTGTTGCTTTTTTTCTTTTGAGAAAGTTATGTCCCAGGGAGACTTGCAGAAGTCCATTTAGCTTTACCTCTGTCACATTTCTGCTCTGACCTGTCCCCAATCTGTCATTCTATAGTGCATCCAGCATGTGTGGGATCGAAACAGTAACTTGTGTTCTTTCAAGCATACAGCTACAGCCTGCTGAGAAAATATTGGCCTGCTTTCTGGAGGTTCCAAAATGTAAATATTTAACTTGATGGCTTTTTCAGGATCCAATCTTACAGTGGCTATTGCCCCTAAATGCTGGCAGTTCACATACAGAATTCTTTGCTCCCAGGCTTTCAGAGATTTTGCCAAGTCCTATCTTGCTGCTCTCTTTTTTCTTTTTTTTGATATAGACTCTGTTTATCAAAGCTATACATTTTCATCTTCTCTCATCATACCCAAAAATATGTGAGATGGCCTGATACTACTGCTACTATTCCTGCTACTATGACATTCTCGAGCATCTATTGAGGGGTTTGAGCTCATGCTATTACTAACCCTCCTTAGCAATGCTGTAAAATGGCTATTACTATCATTTCCAATTGACATACAGGAGGGAGCTGACCTCAGAGAAGTTAGATAACTTGTCAGAGGTCACTTATCGTTTGAGAGCAAGAACCAGGCTGCAACTGCCGCTTAGGGATCCCACCCGGAATGCTGGGGTCTTTCCTGTTTGCCCTCCTGCTTCTCATGCAGGAGAAAGGTGACGTGGTCCTGAGTTCCAGCTCCTGTCTTTTCCGTGCGGATTTTAGTATCATGAGACAGGGAGCTGGCGTTTGCTTATTTTGCTCACCTAGTACAGCTACATGCAAAGTATCTTCTTCCCAAGAATGTGATTTAATCAAGATTTATGATAATGAACTAATACTGTCTGACAGGCAGAACTTTTAAGTTTGACCATCTGTTTTGTGGTTATGTGGAAGACCTGATGTGGCATGTGGAATAAAACACACTTAAATATCTTTAAAAAAAAATTACACTGTTTAGAATTAATGAGGCCCGACTATCTCGGGATCATTATTTTGATGACACTGATAAGCCAGGGTGTGGAAACCACAGAATCCTTTGAAAGATCTCCCCTCCACATCTGTGTGACTTTTCACTTATTCATTTGCTCGTCTGTTCATTCATTCAAACGTGACAACTATTTATTAAATAGAGATTATTTGTCTGTCACTTTCCTGGGTTTTGAGACTATAGCAGTCAATAACAACCACAAAAATCCTTGTCTCTGGGAATGGAACAAAGAAATCAATATACATAATAACTAACTAAATTATATTGTGTGCGAGAAGGTGATAAACGTGATGGAAAGAAAATGAAACAGAGTGAGGGGAATGTGGAATGCTGACATGCAGAAAGGGTTACGATTTTAGACAGCAGAGTCTCAGAGAGCCCGGGGCTCACCTTCGTCTTATTTTAGCCAATTAGAAGGCAGAGGGGACCCCCAGCGCTCTACCAAGTTAATCTTCACCGAGGGCTCTGTGAGCACCCATTTGCACCTGAAGAGTCTTATCATGAACTTTAATCTTTATCTGAATGGTGTCCCCCTGACACATGGCTTTGACAGAGAAGACTATGACTGCTGTGTCCAAAATATTTCTTCTATCACCACTGCAGGTAGGTTAGTATTAAGGTTTCAGTGACTTTCTTCAGTCAAATTCAGGATCAGGTTGATTTACAAGTTCCCTGACCAGCAAGGAGCCCCAAGGTGACCCAAAGAGAATGAGTCTGTTAAATTAACTGTCGACTCTCCCTTCAAATTTCCTCTCAGCCCTCATCCTGCTGTACTGGCTTAGAGTGAAAGCAGCATGACTAATTTTTCATCTAAGACTTGTGCCTACATTTCAATTTCCAGGGATCAAACAAACGGACTCTTAATGGGAAATTGAAATTCAGGTATAATCCCAAGGTGAAAAATGAACCAAGGATCTGTGTGACTCCGCCTGGTTTTTCATTTTGGAGGATGTGTCAGGGCACTGATAAAGGAAAATAAAAAAAAGATAGTGATCCTGAGCTGGAATCATTTCTTATCCATCAGTCCTACAGGAAATGAAATGCTTTAATGAGAAAAAGTGGGGTTTTTTTTCTCTTCTCCCTCTCTTTTTTTTTCTTGTTAGAGTCATATGAACAATGAGAAGCTTGGTAACTGACATTTAGGGATTTCTCTAATTCATAAATAAGTTAGGTCCTTTGCTGACTTGAGTGTTCAGCACCATATGGATCAAATCCAGTTTGGGACAGCTCACTGTTGCTGATGAAACTCTAAATTGCTATGTCCTTGGACAAGGCATTTTTAATGAAAAGCTCAGAGGAGTCTGTGTCTGCGGGAGTACGGAGACGTTCCCTTCGATCGGGATGGCTGGGCAGTCATCTGTGTAGGAGTGTGCGGGTCAGATGGCCGGTGTGGCTGGGGTGTTAGCTGGTTGTTTCCTGTTCTTAATCCTGTATAGTTGCAATTGATTTTTTCTCCCTTGTCTTTTACTAATGGCTCTTTGCTGGCTCTAGCTGCAATCCTGCCCAGTCGCCAACAGCAAATCATTGTTTCTGAGGTAGCTATTGTGGAGGCAGTTATTACTGGTTTTAGCTCCGAAGTCAGGGATGTATTCACAATAAAAGTTGAATTAGTGAAATCTGGAAAAATAGGAAGGAGTACAATACATGCCTGGCAGGAATTTTTAGAAGTGCATTTTTTTTTTCAGGCTTACAATTTCTTTCCTATCTGCGACTGGATTTCATATCTGACTTCACTGTGAAATTTAAAAGACAGTTAAGCTCAAACCGAGCCACACATTTGTTTCCTACCTTGAAGGGCTTCTAGTTTTTTTTCTCATTCCTAACAGTTCAAGTGAGATGTGACAGAGAGAGTCTCTTTTCCTCCTTGTCATCATGTGGTGAGCAGTCAAGATGTATCATCTGGATAGCAGCTCTGAGTGTTGGAGGGGGCTCTACAGAAACACGGGGCATCATGGATTTAGGGATCCAGGCTGGTGCCAGAAGTGGGAAGTGCTGGTGTCATAAGTCCCAGAAAATGTCAGGGTACTTACAGTTTGACTGTATGCTGGGGCTGAATGATTTTCTTTCCTCCTATATTAATAATCCTGTAATAAATGCTAAACTGTGTGTGTGTGAATTTTAATCTTGCTGTATTTTTTTGAATACTTTTTTCTTTTAGCATTTACCCAGTGGATACAACTGCAATCAAAGAGCACATCTAAGATAAATGAAAGCTTTTCAGACCTTAGGATAGATCGCAGATGGTATTATCTACAAATGTCAACTTTAATGCAGTTCTCTAGTTACCTATTTGTCCTCAGCAGGGGTTAAGGCAGAATTCAAGGTTCCCACAGTACAAATTGAAGTGGGGGAGGTGGTCTCTAGCCTTTGTTGATTGCAAACTAAGTGGAAGCAAACCACAGAGTCCCTGGGAAAGAGGGCAAATCCCGCGCCCTCCCGATCCCAGAAGGCTGCTGTGAAGTTGTGTACTCACTAAGGAGAGGGGGCAGCCAGTTCACGTTGACCTCGCAGTGGGAGTCCAGGAATGTCAGGACTTCTCCTCTTGCCATCGACGCCCCCAAGAGTCGGGTCCGGATCAGCCCTTCCCTTTTCTTGGTGCGAACAATCCTTACTTTGGAAAAGCGGGCCATGTATTCCTCTAACTTATCCTTCAAGTGTTCTAGGAAGGAAGTGGAGAATGCACAGAAAGAACACCAAATGTTAGTTGTAGCAGAATCACTCACAGGGGGTGTTTTATGTGAACGGTGAGTCGGAGCTTGTGTCCATTTTTTTCTCTCTTCACTTGGAGAGGGGATGCTAAGATTTTATGCTGAGAGGGTTTTGTATTTTACAGTTGCCAAAGTGCTCCTCAAACCACACACACTGCCCGTTGAACACTGTGGCAGACACTGACACACCGGTACTCTCCTGTGCAGTGACCGCTGGCCCGTTGCCACCGTGCTTGACCCTGGCCAGCACTGGAGAAAAGTACACCACGACATTGCAACCTCCCTACCCCCCGGGCCCTGCAGATTCCAGTGAGATGAACTTTCCAGCTTATGGGCTCCTTTCAACAGAGGGCTTTTTCCAGCAAAGCCTATGCCTTGTCATTTGTACTCACGAAGAGAAATTGCATTTCCAGAATGAGAAATGCCTTTGAATGCTCAGCCTGAAAAATGAAAAATAATGAATTTTCTATTTTTTGGTGAGGTTTTGACAATCATCATCTTGTATTTACTGCAGATTTAAAGAAAAAAGGATTTGACCATCAATAAACAAACACATATGGCTTTATAGTAGTATTCTTCTAACTTATCCTTCCTTGCCTTTCTCGGCTTTGAGACAGGCGGCTGTGCAGAGGGCCCACCTCCGGCCCTCTCCCCTTGGCTTGCTTCTCCCCTACTATGCCGCTGTGTAAGCTACAAAGAAAGATTCCAAAGGGCTGTGCAACACAGCACCACCCGTGAAGATGCCTTCAGCTCTGCTATCTCGTCAGGAGAATACAGCCGAGACCTGCCATCCAGTTGCTCAAAGTCAGCGACTGAGGGATGAGTGATGAAGAGCTCTGTGTGTGCCCACCTCGGACAGCCGGCATTCTGTCAGGACTGCCCACAGTAAAAATCACACACATTTGTTGAACCCACCGAAAGAGTTCTTTAAATCCTCATTGTTCCTTTTTCAAAGGTACCACTACGTGCACCTTTGGTGGTCTGGGCACATTGCTTCTTCCTTCCTGAACCCTAAGGACACACGGGGCCTCCTCTGGGGGAGACGGGGGAGAGGAGGAATAATTCCCTGGAGCTGCATAAGAGGAAGTGGCCCCAGATAACAGTCACTTTCCAGGAGTTCTAGGTGGAGAATCAAGGGGCTCAGTCACCTGGCAGTGGTTGTTCCAACTTTGGATTTAGACTTTGACATGTTTTAGTTTTTAGGCAAGTCTCTGTCACTCAGTGAGGACTATGTCCATGCCGCTTTCCCACCATGTACATTTTCTGATTCTGCATAGTTTTATTTGATCAAAGTCCACACACACAGGGGACTGATGCCAAACAGAGCCCACGGAATGTTCAGATCAATTCCTCTCGTTTGAACTTTGTGGTAATAATAATTGGGTTGCTTTGCTTCAGAATCATGACCTAGCTGACTGCCCTTCTGAGGGGTCCCCTTTCTCCTAGTAGTTCAGTTGTAACATCTAATTACCCATAACTCCCAGTGAAGACAGGTGTCATCAGTCTAATCACCAAATTAGATGCTCATGCACAGGAGCTGCTGGGGATGGTGGAGACGGTGTTCATCAAAAACACCGTGTGTTTCTTCCCTATGAACAATTTTTAGATTCATTTCTAAGATACATGAAATTTTTCCGAGCATTTTACAATTTAAAGTCATCGTGAAAGGGCATCTGTGAATAAATGAAAATAATCTGAATACAATTTATAGTTTGCAATTATTCTGTTTATAGGAAACTAGAATGAGAACTTAATATTTTCGAAGTAGAACCACACAGTACTTGTCTTTTTATGATTGGCTTATCTCAGTATATTTCAGTATATCTCAGTATATGTTGTCATGTGCATCAGAATTCCCTTGCTTTTTAAGGGTTAATGACATATTCCACTGTATGTATGTATCACATTTTGATTATCCATTCATTTGTCAGTGGGCATTTGGGTTGTTGCTACCTTTTGGCTATTGTGAATCATGCTGTGATGAATATTCATACACAGATATCCCTCCAAGACTCCACCTTCAATTCTCTTGGGTATATTCTTTAGCTATATGTACCCAGAAATGGAATTGCTAGATCATATGGTAATTGTATTTTTAATTTTTTTAGGAACCTTGGTGCTGTTTTCCACAATCGCTGCACCATTTACATTCCTACAGTGGTGTCATCAGTTCTGAAGTCCTTGCGAACCCTTGGTAAGATGTGCATTTTGGTTGAACGTGGAAAAAAACCACGACTCTAGCAAATGCCTTGAGAACTACAAAAAAATTTCCCAAAGTCATTCTTCCTAATTCACTAAACACCAGATTTTGTATAGGGAAAGGAAAGTGTGAGTACTGGCAATGACAAATACTTTCAACATAGAAAACCAGTTTTCAAAGTAGGAAAACAGCACGAATACCAAAGTTTCGGGACCAACATTGTATAAGAAAAGCCCCTCCTGAACTTGTTTCCTTTTTCCTCACTGCAAAGCAGAGTGATCAAGAACACTGTAGTTTCCAGTCTGAATAGACCTCACAATGACAGACAGAGTGGGTAACACCTGGTTTATGCATGTCCCTGCCAGCCCCTCTCTGCAAGCCTCGCCTCCTTTGACCTCAGGGGTGTGGCCTGCAGTCCGCACCCAGTGACCAGCTGTCTGGCCTCTGCCCTCTCTTAGCCTTGCTTCTTCATCATAAATTATACCAGGAAACTAAATGGCACTTTGTAATTAATTACCTTAATTAATTAATCCCTCCACATTTACCAATATGTTTTTAATTATCTTCTTTCACTCTTCCAAGAAAACCCAGTCCTTATCTTCTACAGTTCCCTTAATCTCCAAGGGTGTAAAAAACATACATTGCATAAGATAGTCTATCTTGAGATATGAGGTGGGGGGCATAAAATGGGAATTATCTTCTGGAGGGTGGGCCCCTTGCAGTACCGGCTCCTCCGACTAGGTGAGTAGTGTTCTAGGAATCCATCTGTATCAGTGTACCAGCTGGCAGTGTGGTGAGAGGCCGCATTCAGCCTCACTGGATTTGTTTTGAAGACATTCAAAGCGTTTGCTCTTTCATGATGGGCGATTTCCAAACACACCTGCCCACAGTGCACTGAGTGTTCAGCAGTTTTTGACCAAACAAGAGCATGACCTTCATGCCCAACCCTCCCCATTCACTCGATCTTGCACCAAGCAATTTGTTTTTTCTTTTGCTAGATGAAAAAAGTCTCAAAGGGAAAAGTTTTGCTGATGTGAAAGAGGTGAAACAAAAAATGGCAGAAGCACTAAAAAGCATCAAAATCAATTAGTTTAAAAACTGTTTTGAGCAGTGGAAAAAATGTCTCAATAGGTGTACGGCATCAAATGGAGAGTACTTGGAAGGTGACTGAAGTTTAAACACGTAAGAATAAAGATACAATTTTTTATAAATAAAAAAGGTCAAAAGAACTAATATATTTATACTTTTACCCTCTGAAGTTTTTAACGGTAAAAATCTCATTCATAAATTTCATGATTCTGTGACTAATTCAATCACTTCCTAGTGCATTTTGCTGAACACCCTGTTACGTGATTTTTACACTGATCGTTTCGTATTCTGACATTAATACTACCATTAATTATTGAGTTTACTGTACCTGCACACACATTTATACTCGAATAAGTAGCATTTGATGAGCAAGTTTGACTCTTAATGACTATCTCTAAAAATTAGAACTGAGTGAATTTTCCCCATAAAAATAATTAATTTTCTGTAGCTTGTTTTCTTAAGAAAAAAATCAAGATAAATGAAAACTCTGGGCAAAACAATTGCAAAGTAATGTGAGCCACACCTGCGAAGCTATTAATAAGGCGAAGCCACAGCCTCCCCGTGAAACCGAATGCTGAATGTGACAAATTGGTAGATACAGGGAATCTACCTCTGAATTTAAGGGATTCATAAATACATTGAACAATTTTTTTTTAAACTCAAAGTGAAGGGAAAAAAAAGCTGGAATGCTTGAGAAAGGGATACATTGATCTTTAGCATTAAAAAAAGGACAAAAGTCAGGTAGAACAAAAACCAAAACCAAATACAAATAAGCTCTAAAATGCCACAGAACAGCACAGATATCAAATGAAGGCAATAAAATCTGTGCCCTTTTGAAAGTACTTTCAATCCTGCATTTTTTTTTTTCAGTTTGGAAAGACATTAGTGGTAACTCACACGTGCATGCTAAAGTCATTTTGTTTTTCTTCAGCTTCCTCCAAAGCATCCACTGGACTACAGGGTGGGAATGCTACGTGGGTAGAGTAATAGGGACCCTCGTCTCAAATTAGCACGTGTGTGAGTGACTGAGTTATGTCCCTAGTGAGTGTTGAGACAGCCATAAAGACTTTTGGGGTTTGACTTGGCTTCACAATAAATAAAGATAAATTGGTAAGAATTCCTCTAAACAGTTACTGTGAGAAAAATGCTGTGTCAAAATTCCAATTTAGATGAGAACAGAACTAAATTAAATATCTGGGAATTGGTCCTGTCCCCAAGGCTACTGAAAACTCTCAGTTTCTAGTGATATTCTTGTACTGCGATATAGGAGGAGGCAGGCAGGAAATGGGCTGTCTGCCTTTGTTGAGCAAATGGACCTGCTACAGGTCGTCCTCTCAAGGAATTGCTCCATGTCTTGATAATGCTATCAAAGAATAAGAAGGAAAGGGACCATGTAAAATAATTGTTTCAGTTTAATATTTAAAAAATATTAACAGTACTGAAAGTGTGTCTTATGTTTTTGAATGGAAAAAAACAGTAGAATAAATAACAAATATGACAAAGTAATACATGAACATAATAACAATGATGATTATGTCCACATGAGTGCTTGTAATATCTATTCTAATATATTCATATATGAATTTATTAGGTTCTTATTTTACAAATGATAAAAATGATACTCATTTACAAATGAAGAAGGTCAGGGTCAGAAAGGATAAGAAATTTGCCTTTGATCATACAACAAAAGAGTACCTGGAATACTGTAAGCACTCAATAAGCGTTAGCAATTATATGTCAGGAGAAAAAAAAAAGTTTGATCCCAAGTGTATTTATCAGGAATCTTTTAAGTGCAAGTGAATTTAATATAGGAAATAAAGCGCTTATAGTAATAATATACAAATATTATAGATGACCTGAAACATTTAGGAAAGTGGAAAGAAAGGGAAACAATTGTTGAGTTCTATCACCAAAAGTCAATCACTCTTCATAAGGCAGACAGAGAAAGTCAAACACTGCATGGTTTCACTTACATGTGGAATCTTACAAAAAAATGTTCAATTCTTTAAGACAGAAAGTAGAAAAGTGGTTGCCAGGAGCTGGGGAGTGGAGGCAATAGGGGAGAATTGGTGAAAGTTGCAAACTTTCAGCTGTAAGACAAATGAGGTCTCAGGATCACGTGTAAAACACAGGGACTGTAGTTGGTAACATTGTAGCTGTATAATTAAATTTTGCTCAGAGTGCAGAAGCCTCTGCCTGCCCGCCCCTCCCCACCAAAGGTAACTCTGAGGTGATGGATGTGTTTGTTGATAAGCTTGATGGAGAGAGTCCTTTTGCAACGTGTAACTATTGTATATCAAATCATCACATTGTACACTCTGAATATCTTGCAACTTTATGTCAATTATACCTCAATGGAACTGAAAAAAGGTCACTATCCATGTTTTCCTTTAACTTTTGTGCTAAAACTTAGAGCCTACTTGTTCTTTTAAATCTAACATTGAAATATTCCATGTTGTTATCTGAAAATACTATTTTAAGTGTCCCACAATTTAGCCTTATTTTTGATTTAGGTTGTTTACAGGACTACAGTTGTTACTATTATAAATAATATATAATGAATATTTTGATGACTGTTTCCTGAATCTACAATATTCCTGAGGAGAGATGTCAAGAATTGAAACTAGGGCATCACAGGGTTTGCGCCTAAGGGAAAACGTTGTACAAAAGTATGCAATTCGAGAGACTGCAAACTCTGTCTTCACGCACTTACAGGAGTCTAAGAATCTGGAGTGGCCACGACGACCTCACTGCCCATGAAATCCATTCCGCCTCTCACACCACCAACCTGCCGAACCGTTGGCACCTCTCCTCCAGGCATATTCTCCCTTCTCTCCTGAAGACGGAACACAGCAGCTGAGCGCCCTCTTCAGGCCACCCTCTCATCTGCGCACTCCCTCCCACCTGTTCTCAGCTGCTGAAGAGCACAGCTCCTGGCAGTGTCCCGTCTCTTCCCTGGAACATCCTCAGTTGGGGGCTTTCCACGGAGACGTCTTTCTTCAAGCACAAACGCACAGTTTCTCTTAAACAGAAGACCTTTTTTGATCCCCACCCTCCTTCAGCTGCTGCCCAGTCACCTACGCCAGTTTTCAGCAGGGATTTTTGTGGAGTGGTCTAGACTTGCAGCCTCCGCTTCATCTCTTCTCATTCTCTTTTTGTTTGTTTGTTTTTCAACTAGAGTTTACATTCAACATTGTTCTGTAATGGTTTCGGGCACCCAGCATAATGGTTAGATAACCATATACTTTATGAAGTGTTCCCCCCAATATTTCTAGTGTCTACCTGGCACCACACACAGTATTACAATATTATTGATTGTATTCCCTATGCCGTGTGTTACATCCCCATGGCTATTCTATTACTACCAGTTTGTAGTTGTCAAAATCTTCCTCACCCTTTTCACTCAGTCCCCCAAATCCCTTTCCCTTTGACAACCACCAGTCTGTTCTCTGTATCTATGAGTCTGTTGCTGTTTTGTTTGTTTCTGTATCGTTCTTTAGATTCCACATATAGGTGAAATCACATGGTATTTGTCTTTCTCTGCCTGAGTTATTTGCCTTTGCATGATACCCTGTAGGTCCATCCGTGCTGTCTCCAATGGCAGGATTTCATTTGCTTAAGCCTATTCTCTCTTGAATCCATGCCTTTTAATTCATTCATTCCAGACAGTCTTGGGTGTCTGTACAAATACCATGATCATTTACCTTTTGAGACAGGCAGAAGTTTTATTCCAGGGGGATTCTTCTGCCAAGACATAGCTCTTGTTTAGACTCAGTGGAAAAGGGATGTGGTGTGAAAACTGAATGTGCAGCTGAAGTAGGAAAGGACAGAAGGAGTTAATACCAAGGAAGAAGTGATTTTGAGTTCATGGACAGAGAAGAGAAAACAGGTTCTGAGGCACACGGGTCTAATTGTGAGCACAGAGTACTTTCGTGGTCCCTGCAGGGTTAATTCTATCTACCACTCATGCTTTGCAATATATCCAGGAAGGTGGGGGGTTATGAAGAAAGATATAGGTCCTGGAAAATGTCTCAAGTGGTGAAAGCCTCTTGCTTGAGTAATTGAAAGCTAAACTGGACCAAGCACTATGAAATATAATTTGGCCCTCTTCTCCAGGGAACGGAGAAAATGACCTAATAGGTCTTTTCCATCTCTGCTTCCCCTGACCTCTGGCTGTTAACATCACTTTTCCTCGTTATGTCAAAATGAATTGCCTATTTACCACTGAACTCTGGAAAGCATTTTTTTTTCCTTCCTAGGTAAGACAACAACCTGGCATTTGCTACATGCACTTCATTTCAACTTAATCAATGTGCCAAGAGTCGTTCTGAAATAGGTGCTATTATTTTCAGGAAATTTAGCTTACTTGCTGGGTATATGGTTCCTCTTCGCTGTCAAGTTGGAATGCTCCCAAATTTCAGAAGAAATTCCCAAGAGAACGTAAAATATATTAGCAAAATGGGAAGGAAAATGAAGTGATATGGCCTTTAAATTGCCAGTAACCTGCATAGCAGGGTCATTTATTAGTATTGAAGCCTGCCCAGCCTGGTTTGTTTGCCATGACAATAAAAACAGAAAACACTGATGCAGGGCGACCATGTTTATACGCTACAGTATTGCATGCATTTTTCTTTCTTGGGCAGAAAGAAGGAATAGAAGTTATTTAAATAGCTTACCAAGAAATAAATGGTGTTTTCTGGAGATTTTATATATATACGTACAGATATATCCATACATTGATACATATATGTATATATCACTCTCATCACTAAGATTAAGGGAAAAGTGACAGATTGTAATTGACCAAAAAAAAATCATTGTTTTCTGCCCAGTCTTGATTAAATGAGGCAATAAATCATATGTCTAAAACATGCCAAGCATCTGCCAAAGCAAAAGGTGTCTCGGAAAGTGACGAGAATGGAATTGCAGAGCAGTAGGCATTTTATAGTCTGTCACCGATGTGACAAGTAATGATAAAGGGCAGCATTATGTCTCCTCTGCTGAGAGTCCAGCCACATATTTTCTACCGCAATTCTTTTGTTTGGCCCTCTTTATCTTCATTTGAATGGTCTGCATTTCCTTGAGCTGCAGCAAAGACATATATTTTCCCTGCTAATGATGTGTCTCCCACGGTCCCAGGATGATTTTCGCACTGGATGCAACTCATGCACGGAGGGGGCCGCAATCAGTCAGCGTGCTGCAAATGGAGCTGGACAGGACGCAGACTTTTCCGACTCTCCGCGGACAGGCGGGCCCAGCATGCTAGTGTCTCACGGAGGCTCCCATCTCAGTCAGGAGCGATGTGTTTTCCCCATTGCTTTGTAAGGATCGTTCAGCCTGTAAATTCTGCCTACCCACATCTGTGTTAGACCAAGTCCCTGTTTGTGATTCTGAGACAACCCTTTCTGCTTATTTCATTAAGGGGAGAATAAACAAATATGAATCTATTCAAAGTAATCTGTAAACCTAAAAATTAACAGGTTTAGCTCATTTTTGAAAATGCAGTGCCTCCCTTTGAACAACCAGCCCATGACCAGCAACGTCACACACACTATGGGAAATGTAGTGGGAAAAGGCACACCCCTCACGGTCGGGGAGCTCACAGACCCAGCAGGGATATAGTAAATCTGCAGATATTAAGATAGTTCATAACTTAAAACAGGGCTCGCTTATCTGAGATGTTCGGTGTAGGTGGTATAAGGATTCTTCAGAAAGGGAGGATCCTGGACCTTGAATTGATTAAGATTTATACAGATGAAGAAGAGGAAGGAACGGTGAAGCTTTAGGAATGAAATAATAAAGAGGCAGGCAGTAGCAGTCCTGAAGTGCACTCTTATTATAAAAACAAAAAGAAAACAAAATGACTGATCAACCAATCAGCCAAACCACAAGACCCCTGTTTGGGTATCACCTTAGATACCAGAGAAATGGATGCTAAACTGTGACACTATGTGAATCCGAAAGAAACCAAAAACAATAAAACTATCTGTGGTCTCCAACTCCACTTTTTTTCCTTTAGAGACTATAATTTCTTATGATTTCATTTTCAAATTGTTCTTTTTCGAGCTAGGTAATACACACACTGGCAAACTATTTAATACAAAAGGGTATATATTGAAAAATAAATCCCACCCCATACCCCCAGTACACCATTGTTCTTCTTACCAGAAGTAATCCCTTTTACCAGTTTTTTCTCTATATTTCTTGGATATTTCAGGCATGTAGAATTACATATATATATATCTTTATGTATAATAGATGCTTATTTACATATATTATTATATTACATATTATTTATAAAGAATTTTCTCAATTATAAGAAATTCATTTACATAGTATAACAAATAATATAATTTATATTTTATAAAAATCCATTTATATATAACATAGATACTATATAAATACAATCATATACACATACACACATATATAATCTATATGCCTAAAACATCACTTACATACAATATACATGATTTTTTACCATAATATTTTAAACTCCAAGGGGAGTTCTTTTGCAAACCTGCCACTATATTATTCTACCGGTCATAGAAATACTCTTCATTTATTTATGCTCATTTGGTACCAATAAATAGTTCTAATTTTTACTACATGAGCCTGGTGATTTCTCACAAAATCTACCTAAAAATCATCACAACAAGAATCATGAAATGTCTCAGTGGTCTGATACTGTCACGTCATCCTGCGAAAGGCACCGACACGGACAAGCCAAGCAGCCCCAGTGCCTGGGACCTGCTCCACCCAGGCCCTGTGACCTTCGTCCCACAGTCACAGGGGCAGGAGCTTGCCATGGTTTTGAACAAAAGGGAGCTCTTGGTAAAATGTCAAGAGGAGATACCAATATTGCAAATCCTAAGTGCCTTTTTATTTCTTTAAGTCCAGAGCTAAATCTGAATGGGGACAATAGAGGCAAGTCATGAAGAATTGAATTCAAATACTTTTGTTCATGTCGTATGAAATGACAGGTTCAGAAAGATGCCTATAGATTACATCAGGCAGTTTTCTCTGACACTGAGTTTTGAATAAACTTCAGAGTCACAGTTAAATATTAACTTTTCTCTTTTTGGACAAGGAACAGAGACAACTTAAACTAGTTCAAGCAAAAGATGTATTTCATGGAACCCTAAAGCATGAAGGGTAGCTGGGTTGCCCTAGGGTTTATCTTCATTTTACAGATTAGGAAACTGAGAATTATAGCAAATAAACAACTAGTCCAAGGTTTTAGGCCTATAGTCCATGTCAAGCAGGCCGAGCCAGATAAAACAATCAAAGGACAAAATTTTGAAAACAAGCTTCCTTATTGATGAAAACACTCTTTTTTGGTTAAACACAATATATTTCTCCAACATATAAAGTAGTACTTCTCAAGTTTCTGCACTTTAATACAGTGTTTCAAAAGGAACACAAAAGCAATTCTTTATCTCTTGTCTGTTTCACTTACCTCCCCCGTAAAACTGCTATTGCCATATGGTATTTATCGGTTTAGAACAATTATTGAGTGGTTTACATTTACAGTGTAATTGTTGGATTATATGTCAGTCATTCCCAACTAGTCTATGAGTACTTGGCATAATGCCTAGCAGATAGTACGCACTTGGAGGATGATTGTTAATTGAAATAAAGTTGAATTGCAGTAGCCCCTTGTACATATAAGAGGCAAATATATACGTTTTCTTCTGTCTGAGCTAAGATGTGGAAAGACATTGTGATTTGAAACAGGAATTTAAGAAACAATGATTAGATTTCTAGAGTGGGTGCCTTCGTAATTAGGCATTTCATTTGAAAAGCAGTCTAGGGCAAATTGTGGCAGACACTGAATGCCAGGTTAAATAAGGAATCTATCTAGCAGTAAAAGGGAATCAGCAATGAGTTCTAAGCAACATACTATCTGTAGTCTTACTGATAAAAGGTGATAAGGCCTTGAATTAGGGTGGTAACATTTTAAACAAAAAATTAACAAATGTAATGAATCTGAAAATTTCTACTTATGAAAGGACCCCCATCTTCCTCATTTTTAGTAAAGTTAATGAGGACTAGAGAGAACAAGAAACTTGTCTGTAATCACATAACTAGTAGTAGAACTGGGATTTTAATTCTAGTTTATTAGGTAGGTATGTCAGTGTTAAACTGAAGAGTCTGAGATAGTCTCCCTTCTAGAATTAGGTGCTCATCCTTGCTCTAATGAATGAAATAGCTCTGTCCAAAGAAGAGCAATTATTTTCACTGCTGTAAACTTGTGGTACCTCTCCGCACATCTCTGAGGCCAGGCCAGTCATCGTCTGGCCCTTAGGCAAATTCTGGTCCACAAACAATTTGTGCCAGTCAATGCTACCGTATTTCTCATCCATATGTAATTCATGGTCACTGAACAATACATATATGCCCAAATATATCTACTTTCTGTCTATCCCCTAGCCACTTAGTGCGTGTCCTGGTGTGTGTTTTTCCTTCTCTTGAACACCTCTCTTCCCCATTGTTTCAGTTTTATCCTCATAGCCCTTGCTCTGTTGTACATAAATCTCTATATGTTCAACATTACAAGAAACCTCCTTATCCTCTTTCTCGCCTTCCTTCTCTCCCTCTGTTTCAGAGGGCACGACTCACAATTGCCTTTGAAGACATCCTCGGAAGAAACCACACGGCTATTTTACATTCCATATCTTCAGGGACCAATAAGGGAGCATTCCTTCTTTGTATTGCTGTCAGGTGATTATTTTTCTAGTCCTGTCTTAGCTCAGGCTGCTACAACAAAATACCATTGTTTGGGTGGCTTAAAAAAACAAATGTATTTCTTGTAGTTCCTGAGGCTGAAATATTCAAGATTAGGGTGCTGGCCATTTCTGTTTTTGGCGAGTCTCTTCCTGGTGTGCACATGCTCACCATCTCGCTTTGTGCTCACACGGCGGAGAAACACTGCTGGTATCTCTCCCTCTTTCTACATGAACACTAATCCCACACCCAGTGTCCCACACTTACAAATGAATCTAAAACTAATTCCCTCCCAAAGACTCCACCTCCAAATATCGTCACATTGGGAGTTAGGGCTTCGACATTTTAATTTTGGAATGACCCAAATATTCAGTCCACAACAAGTCATAAACCGAACCTAACCAAAAAACTAACTGGCCTTTGACACTCAGCTATATGCTCGATCTGTCTCCATCACTACTACTTATCAACTTACTGACTACTCGTCTCAACTGAGGATGCTGGGACCAGAATGATTTCAAAATCTGCCTAAATAATGCATCTCACAACTTCCTTTCCTGGACTTCAGTAACACTGATATTTGTTAAACTTTTGTCACCCATTCTCAGGACCACATCTGTGTCTTGCCCTCACTCTAATCTGCTCCATTACAGAGGAATAATAATTCTAGTATCTGAATCTCAGACTACCTTCTTCTATTATCTGATTTGTCTTGTTTCTTGACCTTTTGTGCCCATGCCATTTTCTTCCAACCCAATTGCTTTCTCCTGGTACCTCTTCCTTTTCTATGCAGCATGAAGTCCACGGTTCAACACCTGAACCAGCATCGTCTATCCCCTTGGCCCCACATTTCCTCTACACTCTTTGCCAGACAGACTTCAACTCTGGATAATACTTCTGTGTTTAGATAATACATCTAAACCCAGATGGCAGAGTTAATGCTAAAGAAAATGTAATGTCTGTGTTTATGGGAACCACAACAAATGGACATAGTTCAAGCTCAGCTGGGCCCTGAGAAACAGAAGTCACACCTCTCTTGTGCTAGTTGAGCTTCTTGTCCAATTTACTTTGATGAGTAACCTTCACTGTCTCCTCGAGCATCTATTCAGTTACTATTCTTCACCCAACCCATCAAAATTTTTGACTCCTAGTTTTCAGTGAAGGTTAAAATTGATTTTGGCTTCTCACTAGACTGTGAGCTCCTTGAGGTCAGGGAACCTGTTTTATTCATTTTTATACCCTTGTCACAGTGGTTGGCATATTTTAGACACTCAGTAAATATTGAAAAATTTACCTTTTCCCTATGCATAAACTGATTGGCATACACACACAAACTTAGCCATTATCAGAAGATATGTTTATCTGCCTTATGGGGCCAACTAATTTGCCTGTGCACAAAACCTCTTCTCTTCTTGGCTTCCAGAGACCTTGTTCCCTTAGTAATCACCTCTCTGTTATGCATTCAAGTTTTTCCTCTATTAGCTATTTTTTTAGCTATAAATATTTTCAAACGTCTCTGATATGAGATAAAGTAATAACAATATTCTTTTCAAATCTGAATTTCTCTCTAGCTAATACAACATGTTCTGCTTTCCATCAACTCTAAAATCATCGATGAGATGATCTTCCGTCCTACCACGACCCAGCTTCAACCTCAGCCTCTCTTTGGAAACCGTCACGATGACTTCCAGTCGTCAAAGCCAACATGCGTGTTCAAGTCCTTGCCTTCCTGAAATTTAGCACTTCCAAAATTTTCCTCGGCTTCTATAATTTTATGTTTTAACTAACTTCTCAGTTTCCATACAGGCTTCTCTTCTGCACTTCAACCTGTAAATGCCAGTGGTCCTCGGAGACCTCTCTTCTCACGCATCTCCCTGGTAGTTTCAGCTGACCCCAAATTGTATCTAGAAACTTAAGACTTTATATTACAACACATTGTCTTTGTGCTAATAGGTGGGGAATATGGCTTTAAAGCATAAGACCAATCAACCGCTAAAGTTTGAGGTGCTCTATTTCAGGGTTTCTTAGTGTTTTGGGCATTTTGTGCTTAATAAACCTTTGTTACAGGGGTTGCTGCAATGCTTAGCACATCACTGACTTTTTTTTTTAATTTTAACAAAGTATAACATTCATTTTCTTTTTCTTTTTTAAAATTTTAATTGTTATTCAAGTACAGTTTTCTGTCTTTTACTCCTGTCCCAGTCTACCCTTGCAGTACTCTCCACCTCCCTCCAATTTCCATCCCCCTTAGTTTTTGTCCATGTGTCCTTTATACTTGTTCCTATAATACCTTCCCTTTTTCCCCTAAAATTCCCTCCCCTCTCTCCTCTGGTTACTGTCATTCCATTTTCTATTTCAATGTCTTTGGTTATATTTTGCTTGCTTGTTTGTTTTGTTGCTTAGGTTCCTGTTAAAGGTGAGATCATATGGTATTTGTCTTTTACTGCCTGGCTTATTTCACTTAGCATAATGCTTTCCAGTTCCATCCATGCTGTTGCATAGGGTAGGAGCTCCTTCTTTCTTTCTGCTGCATAGAATTCCATTGTGTATATGTACCATAGTTTTTTG
>PVKM010014281.1:0-29234 GCA_004027735.1 Carollia perspicillata
CATGGAAAACATAATATACTTTTAAATGTATTTGAATGGCTACTAAAGAAAATGTATGTGTGTTTGGAGCCTGGCAATTACTGAAGGCTCATTCATTGTCTAAGCCACTCGGACATGAGTATCAAATCTCTTTTTTTCTTTGTTTTGTAGCTGAATATTACACCTTGTGTCCTGGGGGTGAAGGCTTCAGACCTAACCCCATCACGATCATCTTGGAAGGTGCGTGCCGCTTCAGTTCTCACCCAGATTTAACCATGGTAAAGCATTAACTTTAGAGAAAAGCTGGTAAAAAAAAGTTAGTGTGGAGCAACCCCAACAAGATTATTTTGAACAATTTCAGATGGACAGTCAATCGCCAGGACGCTAAATAACCACTTGTAAGTCAGGAACGTGTGACCCATCGCAGTGATCTAACGTCTGACTGTTCCTCAGAGAAACTCTCTTTGCCAATACCTCCCAACTGTAATCATCCACGTCTTGCTTTTAAAACTCCTCTCAGGTCGTGGCAAAACACCAGCAAAGCAGGATGCTCCATGGTCAGAATAAACCTGTTGTCTAAGTGTGCATTCACATGGATGCATGGAAGTCGCGTGTTTGAAAGCTCTAACAAGAACTCCTGTCTTTCACGGTGGTCTTGGTTGTAAGTGACTGTCTCCCCTTGTGCAGACATTGATGAGTGCCAGGAGTTACCAGGTCTCTGCCAGGGAGGAAACTGCATCAACACTTTCGGGAGCTTCCAGTGTGAGTGCCCACAAGGCTACTACCTCAGCGAGGAAACCCGCATCTGTGAGGGTGAGGTGAATTCATGTCTAAAAACAACCAGTGCTGTCTAAAACAAAATTCCTGATCAGGCCTGGGGAAGGGATTCCATCCTCACATTCTGTCAAAAGATCTGTTGAGACTGGTTCGTGGATTTTTTTTCTTTTCATATCAACACTGTAGATAAATAAATTCACAGCTCATTTGCTGTAATTTACTGTTGGTTTTTTATGCATAAACAGATTAATTAAATATAAATGGGAGAAGCCAGAGTGGTGTGAAAACATCCACTATCAAGTAACCTATTAGTTCAAATATTGATTAGGATTATAGTTTTCATAGGGAAAATAGGTAAGCTTGAATGAGTCTATTAAGTTAATATTCTTCAGTAATTTTTAAATGTTGGACTACGTGCTGGACCACTAAGAAGAAATGCAGAGGTGATGCAGATACCTTTCTTGCTTCCATCCCCCGCTACTTACCACTTGGCACTATGGTCATCCTTTCAGGGGCCCACATCCCCACCAGACGGGGAGCAAGGTCCCGTAGCTTATTCATCATTATAGCTACAAGTCCTAGCTTACGTTAAATCTCAGTATTTATTTGTGGAATCAGTGAAGGCTTCTAAAGATGAACATTAAACATGGGAGCATTTCCATTATAACCTTTCTTTGGGAACACGTTAGGTAAATGCATCTGGGAGAGATGTGATTTAAGATGGGGAACAACTGGCAGTTGCACTGCGGCTAGAATCTGAATGAGTGCTAATTTAAAAGGAGCTGCGAACATAAAGGCGAGATCTCCTAACTGGATTCAGTTTAAAGTTAGCACTAAAATTTAGTGCCAATGACATAGGAGGAAAGCAGGCTTTAAAGCAATTCCATTTGAAAAATATGAAATTTCAATTTAAAAAATGCAGGTGCCATTTAAATTGTTTTATTGCCACCTGGAATAATTTCTTTTGATCATTTATATTTCGTAATACTGGATTATTTTCTTTTAAGGAAAGCCACACCTCCCGTCATGTCAGTGCACATTTTGGAGTGTTATCAGTGTAATTGCTTTAAATTCTGAATTTTATGGAAACATGGATTTTGGGGAGTCATCGTATACTTTGTTTAGTAGTTTAAATAATATAAACTCCTGAGAAAATATCTTAATGGATATTGTTGCCTGCTGTAGATATTGATGAGTGTTTCGCACATCCTGGTGTGTGTGGGCCTGGGACCTGCTACAACACGCTGGGGAATTACACCTGCATTTGCCCACCTGAATACATGCAGGTCAACGGAGGCCACAACTGCATGGGTATGTGAAGGTCTCTGGGGTCACTATAGTATTGTATGTCGCCTACACTTCAATGTTAGAAACAGAAATTTACATTTTTTGAAAAAACACAAGTCTAAGGTAGAGAATTTCATCAAATGTTACAACATACATGTTCTTAAACAATTTTTATTTTTCATTTATATAAAATGAGCATCATAAGGTGAAGAGACCAGCCAAAGAACGTACATGTGTAACCCACCGACACAGACCGCAGTGCGGAGATGGCCTGAGGGAAGGGGGCAGCCAGGTGGAGGTGGGCAGAGGAGGGAAATAGGAACACCTGCAATACTGTCAGCAATAAAAATAAAGTTAAATAGATACGGTGAACATTATTTTACAAATGAGAACGTTTGAAATTTAATATGTAATACTTTTTAAAATAAATAAGTGCTTTTAAATATAGAAAAAATATCTATTAACGTTGTTTCCCGAGCAAATCATAAATGAAAACCTTTATTTAGAAACAGGAGATATGATAACCTAAAAACGACTCCTGTTTAACCTAAAGAATTATTCTAAGACACCTCTAAATGACTGAGATGTTGTTTAGAGTCATGTTCCTGGAGAAAGTTTGGGGTGCCCGTGTATGTGGTCTTCGCCGTTAGCTGCTTGATGATGTGATTGGCTGGCTTGTTTGTTTTTCTACATGTAGACATGAGAAAAAGCTTTTGCTACCGAAGCTACAACGGAACCACTTGTGAGAATGAGTTGCCTTTTAATGTGACCAAGAGGATGTGCTGCTGCACGTACAATGTGGGCAAAGCCTGGAACAAACCTTGTGAACCGTGCCCAACCCCAGGGACAGGTAAGCGCAGACTCCACACTTCTGCTGAAGGCCAGGGCTGTGACACAGGCATACAGATGGCCGTCCAGGAAAAATGAGCGTGAATTAAAACCAGACATGCTCGGTTCTGAAACCCAACTGGCCCTCTTTGGGGTACAGACACTGATTTCTGGTATGTCAGTTGACTAGGAGTCTGGACACTGAAGATAAGCTCCATTGCTAAAGAGTTGAAGTTTATAGCCCTGGTCTATTTTAATTTATTATCTCATACCATGCTGGTTAATCCTTCATTTATTCATAAAAAAAATAGTTTTTACTAACTACTTTGTGTCTTTGGGCTAGATCTGGAAGGTATAATATTTTGATGAAAAAAAAACTTGTGGTAATTTAAAGTCCATTAAGTTCAGTAGTGTTGTATTTTAGATCGATCTTGGAAAATACGCAAAAAATGGATTTGATGAGCAAACTTTACATAAAGGATAGTTTTTGTCAAAGTAGTCTTTAGCATTTTTTTTCCATTAAACTTATCTGAAATTTTAGGCAGAAAAATAGAACTGATGTTACATGGTAAAGTGTTTTTTAGAAGCACAGATTCTTTTGAAAGAAAATAGAGACTAGAGAAAAAATTATCTTAAAATTATTGCCTACTCAGGTTTTTGGAAAGTGGTCATTTTTAATAATTTTAGATGCTAAGTTGATCCGGTAGGACCAATAAGAAACAATGATTATATATTCATTACTAAATATTACTCAGATTACATGTATTAAAAAGGTTTATGTAATGTGATAATGAAATGAAATTAATGAGAGATGATGAAAAGTGATACAGGGGTGCCATTTGGTGGTTCAGATTCAGTGGGCAAATGGATTTTCTTCACCCTATCTTGCCATAGTTTGTCTCGAAAAATCAAATAGAAACATTTTTACAATTCTCTAATTTAAAAACTCCATCAGTTAAAAATAGAAAATAACTGATTTGGGCAATGAAATACTGCTTATTTTTCATAAGAGGAGGTAAAAGGCTTAGGTCTGAGAGACAGGTGTGTATTCCACTTGACTCTGCAACTTACTGTCTGACTTCATGTAGATTGTTAATCCTTTCTGAAACTGATTCCTCATATATGACTTAGGAGTAATAAATAATGACAGTGACCAATTCACATGGCTATAGTGATGATTGAATGAAGTGATGTATATAAATTTCAGTTCTCATGTTACCAGGCAGTTAGAAACCATTAAACCGGGCATCTGTTATGTGCCTCTCAGTATGTTCTGGATGTGTGGTGGATGTTGGCAGATGAAACATGAAGACTCTCCTCTGATAGCACTGGAGTAGAGTATGTTGTGTATGTTTTACCTAATACTCTTCAAGAGGTTGACTCAGCAGTAGGCATCGGACGCAGTCTGCTCCTTACATAGTAGAATGTGTGGGGGGGGATTACAGGGGAAGGGAGGGTGTAGGGAGGTGGAGGGAGGGTATAGAGAGACAGGTGGTGGTGGATGGAGACTTGACTTGGGATGCTGAACCCACGATACCGTGTACAGATGGTGTGACGTAGAATCGTGCACCTGAAACCTGTATAATTTTGTTAACCAGGGTTACCCAAGTAAACTCAATAAAAAAAAAAAACAATGAATAAATTATGGACCTGAAAAAATGGACTTAGAATTTGTTTCAGTTTCTATTAGTTTTGTGAACTGTGTGTAGGAGTGATTCTTCCAGTCTCTATTTTATTCCATGATGTATTGTTTTTGATGCCTCAAGTTTCACATTTTAACAAACAGACATTTATGTTTTTAAAAAAGACAAAATTTACATCTCATTCATTATTCATTATAACCTATTTGATCATTACAAAATTATTTTTATGTCTATGCCTTTGTGCAACTTGTGATGCCTTGTTACATTTGTACTCTAATTTGGTTTTTAAATCTACATAAATTGGATCGGTTTGAAAGCCCTGCTTATCAAAGGAAAAATAATTTATGTGCCCCAAGTAGATATTTTGAATCTTGTAATGATTTATTTATCTTCTAGTGTCAGAGCAGTAAAAGGTCAATCGTGACGATAACAGTAACGGTAATGGCAAAGACTGCTTACGCCTGCGCCTTGACTCTAGGAGCAGATATTGTTACCAAATAAACATGATTGAAATGAAAATGTCTGGCTGTGAATAATATAAAATATATTTGGCAATGAAGGTAGTACTTGTAAAATTTTATTTTGAGGGAGTTGGATGGAGAATGTTAAGAGTGAATTTGGTTTGTTTGTATTTTAAAGCTGACTTTAAAACCATATGTGGAAATATTCCTGGGTTCACCTTTGACATTCACACAGGAAAAGCTGTTGGTGAGTTTTTTTTTTTCAGCTTATGCTTATTTTAATACGTGTGTGTAGAGTTTTGTAAAAATGTATTCAGTGTTTTTAAAGTTAGAAGTCCCATAAAATGTAATAATACGAATCTGATCTAATACAGTCGGACGAAAAAGAGACAGCGTGATCACAGGCTCTGACCAGTGTGACCAGCGATGCTGTTCTGTCAGCACAGTCTGGTGCTCGTGATGACACTTACGTGACTCTCTCAAGGTTCCGTGCATGTCGAGCAAAACCTGTGGTTTTCCTTTTGGTGCATATTGTATCACATGACTCTAAGTAACCCCTCTCGTTTTAACTTTTAGTTGCTATTTTCATACATACGTGTTTCAGTGTTTGGTGTTTTTTCACTATATTCCTTTCTTCCAATCTACTTACAAATTTGCAAGATTATGAATTATATAAATTACTTCCTTCTAAATGTACTTTCTTTTTTTAAGTCTTTATTTATTTTTTTTAGAGAGAGGGGAAGGAAAGGAGAAAGGGAGAGAAACATCGATCGGTTGCCTCTCGCATGCCCCCAACTGGGGATTGAACCCTCAACCCAGACGTGTGCCTGAACCTTTGGTTCGCAGTCTGGTGCTCAACCCACTGAGCCACACCAGCCAGGGCTAACTGTACTTTCTCTTGCTCATTCTACTTTTCTTCCTCAAAGATTATAAAAGTAATTTCATTGTAAGCCTTCATTATCAACGCACATATAAAAAAAGACATAAAATTAAGAAAACCTAACATCCTTTATCAGATGTGTTTATCAGCAGCAGTTAGGGGAGCCTCACCTGTAAGTTGAAGAGGAGTGTGATTCTGGGGGAAGTTCATTTGCTGCATCGACACTGAAAGCATTTGGTATCTCTAATCCGCTACTTCAGTTTTTCCATCGTGGTTTAAAGGAAATAATGTATTTTATGGCCTGTATTCTTTGACGAAGCACAGAATCACTCATACCAGTATAGAATTGATTTTGGTGACACTGAGTGTGTTCTCATCACATTGTTCCAGGTCGCATGGTGAGTATGTTAAGCAGACCCACATATATGTGATCAAATCTGTTCAATTCCAGACATTGATGAGTGCAAAGAGATCCCAGGCATTTGTGCAAATGGTGTGTGCATCAACCAGATCGGCAGTTTCCGCTGCGAATGCCCCACAGGGTTCAGTTACAACGACTTACTCCTGGTCTGTGAAGGTAACGGAAATGATGTGTGACCTCTCTGTCCACGTAAGTTTGGTGGACATAAATAGTGTTGGGTAGCCTTCTGATTTTGTTACAGTTTCTTCCTCAGAAGTTAGGAGTCAGTGACCAAATGGTTAAGTAAAGGCAATACTAATGCAACATTGAAGTCGTACAAATGAATTCATTGCTTTTCAGATATTGACGAGTGCAGCAATGGCGACAACCTGTGCCAGCGGAACGCAGACTGCATCAACAGCCCTGGCAGCTACCGCTGCGAGTGCGCCGCGGGCTTCAAACTCTCGCCCAACGGAGCCTGTGTGGGTGAGAAGGAGCCTGACTTCATTCTTTGGCCCTGAGCACAGCATTCTTCAGATTTCCTACGCTGAAGAGTCGTCTGTGCTTTTCTATCAAAAAGTATTTTCAAAGACAGTTTTGAAGAGATTTCCTTAGTAAATCTCTTCATTGGTATTGAACCTGTTTCACCGTATATACTAGATTACTTTGTTCACAAAAGAGGTCTCTTCGGTGGATTTTCCTAGTATTGGACCGAAAGTAAAACGGTATCCTTGAGATACCAGTCAACATATAAACATCGCATGATTTTAAAAGAAAGAGACTCGGACACTTTAAAGTCTTTATTTTGATTCAGCTCTTGTCATGGTTCATTTTCAGCCTATGGGTAATAATTAATAGCAGGTTATAGAAACATGCCTGTGAAAAAAATGAAGGAATCTTAATAAAAATCAGATATGTAAAGCGTTGTCTTTCTTTGTTTTAGATCGCAACGAATGTTTAGAGATTCCTAATGTTTGCAGTCATGGCCTGTGTGTTGACTTGCAAGGAAGTTACCAGTGCATCTGCCACAACGGCTTCAAGGCCTCTCAGGACCAGACCATGTGCATGGGTAAGAGGGGGCGTCAGCTCCAGAGAGCGAGGTGGAGCGGTGCGTCCAGAAGGGACTACAGTGTGGTCGCTTGCCAAATTGACATGCCTTTATCAGAAACAGTCTCGCAAAAAGTTAACTATGTGGAATTGTTGATGGTTTCATTCAGTGTAAAATTTGTGAGCCAGCACACTCCACAGTATGTTCCTTGGTTCAATGTTCACAACCCTTTTCCCCAGATGACTTTCACATGGGCTCTGGGGCACTCAGGGTGGTGTGGCAGTCACTGCAGTCCCAGCTGCCTTGTACCGCTCTCTGTCACCATGGAGGAAAGCCTTTTTGACTACAGGAATGCCAGGGAGTAAGTAGCAAGAGTGACAGTTTTGAAATGGGTATACATACATGCACATGCATACATATATACATATATACCCTTCTCCCCCCAAATCATTGAATACATGGACTTTATCTGCTTCTTTTGAGTTTTAACTTTTAAAAACAACTTTTAGAAGCAACAGTAGCTAATGTAATGGTTAGTTAAGCAGTGATAGTGTTCAGTAAGTACATGCTGAGCTGATGATTAATAAGATTTCAAATGCAGATGGGTGGATACCTTGGGACTCAGCACAGCTCCTTTAATCCGATGTTAGCCAGTGGCTCTATCTCTGCAAAAAGTGTTCATGCCTTGCACTTGAAGGAGGAAAATCAAATCCTAACTTGGCTATTTATAATTAGCATGGTCTCAATTTAGGAGAAGCTAAAGTTGTGAATCCACTCTTTTGGCATTGAAGATAACATCCATGTGAAGAGTCAAGTCAGATTTCAGTACCGCAGAACTAGTTTACTTTACGGTGTCTCCACACAATGAGGAGCACCAGGAAAACGGCTCCATTTGTCCACTGCCTCCTAAGGGCTTCCCCTCGGACTTGTCTCTCAGTGAAAGGAAAAGTTCTCTAGGAGATGCTTGTGCAAAGGACTCATAGAGGATCTGGCCCTATTTGCATCAGACAGAGAATATGATTTGCCAAAAAATAAGAGATTTATTATTCAGAAACTCATATGGAGAAATCTGCCCTCGACCCTAACAATTCATCCAGGATAAGTCAGCTGCACTCCTTGGTAATACTTCTCTCAAACTAAGCTTTCTTCCTCAGAGCATTCTTCCTAAGGAACAATATCCCCACCCCCACCCCCACCCCCACCCCCACGGTGGAAGAGGTTCAGCAGCCTGGAGTTCACAGTCTAGGAAATCTGCTCTCTTGTATGAGAATGACCTTTCTAAGTATTTTCTCAATTTCATATTTGGAAAGCTAACAATATTGCATTCTAATTGACTTCTTCAATTTAGATTCCACTAATTCATAAAATCTAGGAAACTAAAGTTTCTTTGTTGTGCTGATCTAATAAAGGTTTCTAGATGTCTGGGAGGGTGTTTATAATGCTTAACAGAACAGAATTCTTTTAAGGTTTCGAAAGATTAGTTTCCCTACAGTTGACAAGCAAACTATTCATTGAAACACCTCCATTCCTGTGGGAGCAGGGGTGGGCTGGGCAGAGGAGGAAAATTGGAACAACTGCAGTAGAATAACAATAAAAATTTTTATGAAAACAAAAAACAAAAACAACCACCAAAAAAACCACCTCCTCTAAGGGGATGCTTACTTAGCCTTGTTCTGACAGTTACATATGCCTGTAGGTTATTAAGCAGCACTTTTTCATATAATTTTATAATTTAGCATTTTTTCTACCTCATACTTATTTTCTTTTAAGTAAATATGAGTTCTTAGTATTGCATGAGGACAGTCTAACTAAATCAGTGAAGTAATATGAATGTTGAATAGGCTGTGTTTTTCTCGTTAAAAATTGATCCCTTTGAGCCGATGTTTCTTTGTAGATGTCGATGAGTGTGAGCGGCATCCGTGTGGAAACGGAACTTGTAAAAACACCGTGGGGTCCTATAACTGTCTCTGCTATCCGGGGTTTGAGCTCACTCATAATAACGATTGCCTGGGTAAGTACGCAGTCCATGTCTGGCTCCTGGTGCTCCCGTGCCGTTTCCACACAACACACTGAAATAAAAAATAACACCAAAGAATAAACATTCTCATTATCAAAATTGCAAATGTGTGCCAAAAGGTATGTGACATCATTAATTCCTAGTTAACTAAAGCCTTAGCATTGGCGTAAATAATCACAAAACGGTTTGCTGGGTTGAGTGCTTCTGTCAATCAGCCAGTCGGTTCAGGGGAAGGCCATGCAGGTGGTCGATGCGTGGGGACCGCGCTGTGCTGTGTGGTTACTTTTACCCTTTACCTGGGGTGGAGGATGGACCCGTCATTGTTTCAGTATTGTTATAGTCATTTAATATAGTCTATTCTTGATTTATACTCAAACACTGACGGTCTTCAACGTAACAACAGGTTGTGTGTTGGAACTTCATGTTCCATCAGCTTTTGAAGCCAGAGGTGCCCTCCCCACGGACACAGCGCGTGGCACCTGGGTTTCCACACTGGCCCTCTGAAGCCTGTTTGGTCTCTGTTTGTGACCAGCTGCAGATTTTCAATGGAAAACAAAACTGCCTACTATGCAGTGGTACAGGATTTCAGCTTCTGCCCTAACAGACAATGATTGAAATCGGAATTGCTAGGGAGCAGGGACAGTGCCTGTGTTTGGTGGAGAAGGTAATGGGAGAGATGACAACCAGTGCTGTCAGTGTTTCTCCTTTACCTTGTGTCGGGTGCTGTGCTGGTGATGCTTCAACACGTAGCCTGACTTAATTCACACGGCCCTGTAAGGGATGTGAAAGTAACTTAGGTTTTCTACCATTATGGGACCATCATGGCTCAAACCTATCTCCTACTTTAACCCAACATATGTTCCTCTCAAGCTTTCTTTATTTTTCAAAATTCTGCAACTGGGAGAACAATGTCTAGCTAATTGGATGTTTTATTCAACTACTGCCATCTTGTCTATAGTTTCTCAGACCCTCTGCACAGCCACAGAGAACTGAAGACCCAGACATGTTTCTGATCAAAACACAATCCCCAACCAGCCCAGAAAATTACTCAACTGCAGTCAGCCCTGAGCTTCACTGAAAACCTAATACCAAAGGATATTTTTTTCAAATTCAGTATTCTGTCAGTAAAACATATCAGCAACTTTAGAGCCTTTTAATATAATTGATGTTTCTGTATCTAATGTGCTCCATGATTTGTCCTTTGAATATTGCCAGCTTATCTCCAGGTAAGGTCAGTTGCCAACTATGCAGTCAAATTCATATATTCCTCTGCCTCTGGGAATAGAAATATTTTTTCAATTGGAAAGAGTGGAAAGTTCCACCTGAAACCTTCAACTTTTACTTGGTTATAAATTTCTGAGTTACCTTAATATCCAAAGCGTGGCCTTGTGGTTGAAACACACTAGGGCTCCATGCGACCTTATTAGTCACACGACACTGAGGATACGAGCCACTTTTCTCTGTGGTGGTGAGCAGTCGCAGTGTAGGGTTTCTGTAAGTGTGTACCAACAAATATGTTGTTAAGTTGCGACTTTTGACACAGTGTATGTATGAGAGCTCTCTCTTAAAAGCTGACTCCTGTTTGCTTGCAGACATAGATGAGTGCAGCTCCTTTTTTGGCCAGGTGTGCAGAAATGGACGGTGTTTTAACGAAATTGGCTCCTTCAAGTGTTTATGTAATGAAGGTTATGAACTTACTCCAGATGGCAAGAACTGTATAGGTAAGTATCTGAATAGTAAACAGGCTTTCTGTTGTGTTCTATCCCGACCCCGCCAGTCCCCACTTAAGAACTCATTCACATTTTATTTGAGCATCTGATCACATGACCAAGTTAAGAAATATTCCTTATAAGGAATTAGCCAACACTTGAAAATGACTCATGTGCGGTGTTTTTATTGGGAGCTTGAGGCTATCCATATCTAAGTAAAAGTAGACAAAGGAAACAAAACAAGGAAATTCACCTCTGGTCAAATGAGGAAGACCCAAGACGTCCAAAGAGTATCTCAGGGCATATTTGTCCTTAGTAACCTAGCAGATCAGAAGGCCAAAGCATATTTATGTTAATATCACTTGGCAACAGTTATCTCATATTTGAGTTGATTTTTATTTTGTTTGTCTTTAAAGATACGAATGAATGTGTAGCCCTCCCTGGCTCTTGTTCTCCCGGTACCTGTCAGAATTTGGAGGGGTCCTTCAGATGCATCTGTCCCCCAGGGTATGAAGTAAAGAGCGAGAACTGCATCGGTAAGGCTACCACTGGTTCTGAGGTCCCCGAGCTGTTCAGTGTAACAAGACCTGGTACAGGCTCTGCGGAAGTCTACGGCATCCAGACCACTGCGAGTGTGCCCACCCAAGGAGTTAAACATGCAGCTGCATACATTTGTCTTATTGAATCATCAGAAATGATTTGAAGGTGGAGTGATGGGAAGACAGAATTTAGGGATGTGGGATTTTCGGTAACAGCAGCCTTCTACTAGTAAAAGAATTTTTGGTGTACTCTAATCTTTTTTCCAAATGCCAGCAGAGACTTTCTGCTGAATTTAAAGAGTGTCTACAAAAATTGTAATCTTTGGCAACCAATTTTAAAACAGCTATTAAAGGTGTCCAGAGTCCTAGAAATGTGGAGCAGAAAATCTTGACAATGCTGTTGAGACTTTTTTTCTCCTTGGGAAGGCCTCATGTCAAAACAGAAAATATTAATCCATTTGTCATAACAGATGTTTTTCTGTTGAAACTTTTCCAGCTTACAAGAACGTTGTAACCACATCAAAAGTGGGTCCCAGAATGTCCTGGTGGACATGATGAGGGCCAACCTTTTTACAGTTACTTTATTTCACTTTTATACAAATTAGTTTTTACAGCCTTGTTGAAATTCAGAAGCACCAGAATCTTAGTGTGATTGCTGAGGGTGTTTCTGCCTTTCCATTACCCACATTTTAAAATATTCCGTGTAGCTCTTCTGTTCACATTCAGTGGATTTATGTAGACAGAACTGAAGGAAATAGTTTACTTCATTAAGTTTAATTATTTTTAGGGCATATAATTACATATAATGGATATCCCTAGTCATTCCAGTTTGGTTTATGTACATTTTCCCTTTTCTCTCTGATTTGTATAGCTCATCGTAAGATTGTCTAGTATTCTGAATACTTAAAAAACAATAAACACTAGAAGCACCTTAGTAAGAAATTTATTGGAATGTTTAAGATTTTTTTCTTTCATTTTCTTCCTCCATATTTATTCTCAGTTCTTCATTATTCTTGTGATTCATCCCGTTTTGGAACAGCAGTAACAGTATGTCACCCCATTAGGAGGGAAATAGAAATGCAGATGCTTCCTTGTGTCTAAAAGACTCAGCTACCTTTTCTCAGTGAAAAAAAACCCTATGATTTGGTTATATTTTATTATACTTAAGACATATTGTACATTCTTTATCCATTTTAGCAATGCCACTATTTTGCATTTCTGAAAAATTGGTTTTTAGTTAACTTTCATCACTAAGAATATTTTCTTTGGATCTGACTCTCTTCTATCAATTTTTTCTAAATGAAATGCTTCACACACAAACCTATTTTTATACTTGTACACACACATGCAAATCCATTCTAACACACAGTGGACATTATACTGAACACGGTGCCTTTCAGGTGCCAGAATACAGGCCTTGCCTTCAGGTAGCTTATTGCCTAGCAAAAAAGACATATTTTGTAAATAAACCTGCTCTGTAAACTCTTACGATCCAGCGTGACAGCCACTGCACTGGAGCTATGTTCAGGACGTGGGAGCAGAGTAGGAGACTCTGAATAATGGTAGCAGTGGTGACAAGTAGCATGTCAAGGAAGCTCATCACAAAGGATTGGTGACATTTGAGGTGGCCCTTAAATATTGGATAGGAATTTACTGATCAAAGAAAGGAGCAGCGCAGAGGAGGCCACTTGCAGACACAGGTAGCACAAGTGTGGTAAAGAGCATCAAATGGCCTGCACAGAAGAATGAATTTAGTGCTACAGGCAGTGTGAAGCATTGCAGGGGAGGTTTGTTTGTTTGTTTGTTTGTTTGTTTGTTTGTTTGTTTGTTTTAAAAGAAAGAGTGGGCCCTGACAGGTGTTGTTCAGTGGATTGAGCACTGGCCTGCAAACCAAAGGGTCACTGGTTCGATTCCCAGTCAGGGCACTTGCCTGGGCTGTGGGCTGGGCTCTCAGCGAGGGGGGCACATAAGTGTCAACCACACATTGATGTTTCTCTCCCCCTCTTTTTCCTCCTCTTCCCTTCTGTTCAAAAATAAATAAAATCCTTTAAAAAAAGAAAAGAAAGAGTGGGATATAGCTCACTAATGAAAATTCTGCAAATATACATTAAGGACATAAGGTGTGCCAGACATTATGCTGTACTAAGCTGAGGGGACATTGGTGATTCAGACAGACAGACATGTCATGTCCTATGGAGCTTGCATCCTAATGTGCTTGGAACTGTGTAATGTTCCTTCATTTAGATAAAATAACCCTTTGAATAAGCACCTCCAACAAAAAATGCCAAACATCACTGTAAGGAATTCTAGTTTATTTTAAGGAACCATTCTGGGCGGAGGCGGGAGTGATAAAATTCTCCCGATACATCTCAGTCCTCTTAGTTCCATAGGCACAGGTTTTCAAATAGATGTGTGTTTTAGGAAGACAGCCCTGGTGGCAGTGTGCAGAGAAGAGAGGAAGACGCTGCAGTCAGTTAGGAGATTTACAGTAATCCCAGTGACAAGTGACGTTGAATTTGAATGTACAGACGGGGTCGAATTGATAGGTCACATGCTCTTTGCATATGGAGGTTAAATGGTCAGGTTGAGGAATAAAGGTGACTCCAGGATCCCAACTTAGGATGCTGAGAGGAGCATCAGAAAAGGGGACCAGTTGAGCTTGCAGTGCTCCTAAGGTGAGAGTATAATGATGGAACTGGTCATGTCAGGCAGGCAGGTGGGCACACATACACACCTAGGGGTCAAGTGCAGGGAGCTGGAGATCGACATGGGAATCTGGGCCATATGGTGGGTTGAAACTGGACTTTTAAGCAATAAAAGTTTACCTTTAAAGAATAAGTAAAATATTTACATAATGTCATCTCTTGTTTCATGTTAAATACCCAATGGCTAGTAGACTGTTGCAGTATGAACGAATTATTTATTTTGAAATGTTGAACAGAATACTGATTTGATTAAAGTAATAAATTCTGCTGTTCTGCAGATATAAATGAATGTGACGAAGATCCCAACATCTGTCTTTTTGGTTCCTGCACCAACACTCCTGGGGGCTTCCAGTGCATCTGCCCCCCTGGCTTCGTGCTGTCTGATAATGGGCGGAGATGCTTTGGTAAGCTTTGAAGTGACTGCTCCGTCATAATTCACCCTCAGAAACTTCAAAGTTGGACAGTGCATCATTATCCTAGTATTTGTCACTACAAAGTACATGTGCATGGCAAATACATCATCTGTAAGTTAAAAATGTCGGTCTCCGGCGAACCCCTGTCCCCACAGCACATTTACTTTAAAAGACTGTAGGTCTCAGAAGTATATGCACTGGACAGATTTTAAGGTACTTTCAATTATTGGCTGTTTCTACGTACTTAAAAAATGTCATGCTACAGGAAAAATTCTTGTCTCACTCTTTCATTTCGTTGACGGAGATTGATTTGTACATTCCTATATGAATAGATTTTTATGCAATTTAACTAACTGAAAGTTACTTACATCGTCTTTTTAGGCAACCCTGTAATGGTGGAAAAAGATCTGGAAATCATTATAATATTGAGCATAATTTCTCAAATTTCCCAAGCACATTATAAAAATATTTTAATCATTTTAAGTAATTAAATAAAACTTTATAGGCGAGTCAACTGAAACTGGCAAACGAAATCAGCAGCTGAGGATTTCCAGACCTTTTAACTGCTAATCTGACCTGCATATGTTCCCCCATGTGAAACGCTCTGTCAGAAACGGAGTGCTGTGCGAGTCGGTCCATCTTCTGGAATGACCAGGAGGGAGGACTGTGCTTTTGCTTTCTTGAACAGACACTCGCCAGAGCTTCTGCTTCACGAACTTTGAAAATGGAAAGTGCTCTGTACCCAAAGCTTTCAACACCACAAAGGCAAAATGCTGCTGCAGTAAGATGCCAGGAGAGGGCTGGGGGGACCCCTGCGAGCTGTGCCCCAAGGACGACGAAGGTGAGAGCAACGGCACAAAACACCGCTTTGCACTGGTTTTGGAATTTTGGCTAGAGGTAGATGTGTCTATATAATTTATGAACATTTTAAAGGTGAAATTACCCCATCCCACATACAAACTTGAAGGGTTCACTGAGCAATGTAGTCTGAGGGACTTCTTTCAACCTCTGTGTTCAACGCGTATGAGCGCTGGTAGTCGCTCTGTTGTTTCTTCCTCCCCACCCGCCAAGGTTAGCATTACTTGCTTTCAAAGAAAATCTGAGAGGTGCGAGCAGGGGGTGAAAATTGCACCCCAGGTTGCTGCAGGAGCCCCGAGTGTGTGCGGTATCACAGCCTGGGGCTCTCAGGGTCCTCGAGGAGAGGCTGTATGGGTGCCATTGCCGTTGGCTGGAGGAGGAGAGCCTCCAGGTCTTGTTAACACAGCCAAACTGTAGGGCAGTTCCCAGCAAGCCAGGAACTGGTGTGGCCTCTATGTCAGGAGTGGCAGAGAGGGCTCTTTAGCTGCTCAGCCATAAGGGAGCAAACAGGTAGAACTAGAAGCCCTCGGCAGGTACCACCCTGGAAGGAGCTGGGCAAGCTCAGGTGACCTCCAGATATGCTCAGTGCTGCTTTTGAAATACATCATAAAAATAGCCTGAAAGGCTCTTGTTAAAAATAGGTTTGTAAAGGAAAAAGAAGTCTAATTCGCATGTATATCGTTTATGAGTTTTTAGGACCTCTGATAGTTGAGAATCTTCAATAATGGGGACTTTGTGTTTTTTCTCTGTAGTAGCATTCCAGGATTTGTGTCCTTACGGCCATGGAACTGTTCCTAGTCTTCATGACACCCGTGAAGGTGTGGCTTTGTATATTTTCCTCCTATAGTCTTCCTTTATATGAGTATGTTGTTGTACCTTTATTTTATAAAGCATGCTAATTTTACTGTATGTATCTAGTGCATTGTATTCAGTGCACATATACAATGTTTATGATATATCATATGCATACATTTATCATAAGACTGTTGTGGTAGATACATCATATATTTCTCGGGTAGAAGAAATGTTTATATGTTTTAAAAATTGTAAGTCTTTTGAATACACAGCTTTGGCATATCTTTTTATATGAGGAAGTTTACGGGCAGTTCTGTCTTTCAGATGTCAACGAATGTCTCGAGAGCCCAGGCATCTGCTCAAATGGTCAGTGCATCAACACAGACGGGTCTTTTCGCTGTGAATGCCCAATGGGTTACAACCTCGACTACACTGGAGTGCGCTGTGTGGGTGAGTGTCAGCTCCACATTAACTAAAGTTCTGTTTTATGTCTCATATTCAGCAAAAGGTTTCTCAAGCACCCTGGGTGGTGGCGGGATTTGGTAGCTAGTAACTGCGCTTTCCCATCCCACATTTTCCAGTAGGCCTGGTTTATGTGAAGATGGAGAGAGCTGCCCAACCTCTGCCTTCAACCAAAATATACAAACTCTGATGTGTCTAGAGCTTTATAATTGCCAAAACCACTAACTGGGAAAGAGATCCATTTTACTTTATGACTTTCCATGCCTGCTCTTGGAGCAGAAGACCACAGCCCTCTTTGGGTTTGGGAGTTCCGAAGCAAGCACAGCTGCCTCGGGGCTCAGAGCTCTGCGTACTTGGCCCTTCAGGGTCCTCTGCACTTTGCAGAGGCCAGCCGGCTGAGGCTGAGGGGGGTGGAGGGCAAGAGTCTGGTGTGCCCCACACAGATCCTGGTAATGCATGAGGCCAGGTGGATATTCATGGGTGTGCTTCGATTACTAAGACTTCTCCAAGCACTTTCATATTGTTTTTCAGATACTGACGAATGTTCAATAGGCAATCCATGTGGAAATGGCACATGCACCAATGTTATTGGGAGTTTTGAATGCAATTGCAATGAAGGCTTTGAGCCAGGGCCCATGATGAACTGTGAAGGCAAGTGATACTTCTCTTGTTATTTGTTCTTGATATAGAAAGGGATTCTTAATGTCTCAGCTTTTGTTTATATTGTTGATATTTAATTGAAGATTATACTCATCACAAATATATTTTCTTTTAGTTCAAGGAAAGTTACAATAGCTGCTTTAGTGCCCGTGTCTGATCATTCCAGCATCTGGGTCATCTCCGAGTTTGCATCCATTGGTTGTCTTTTCCCTTGAGTTCCAGTCACACTTTCCTGGCTCCTCCTCGTGTTGCTTAATTTTGGATTGTACCCTGGATGTTGTGAATGATATCTTCTGGAATCAGTTATATTACTTCTAAGAATGTGAATGCCGTTGTCTTGGCGGGCAGTTAACTCGAGTGAAAATGAAAACTGACTGACAGGCCTGTGGAAGACAGTGGTTCAGATTTCAGTTTTGCTCCGTGAACCTTAGCAGTTGGCCTCTTTGATTTTCCCCACACATGCATGGTTAAGTCAGCTGCTTGGGCTGGCTTTATGCAAAGAAAAAAAAATACTGTTTTTCCGTCTCTGGCCCTCTGCTTTTTGGGATTTCCCGTCACTCTTCAGCAACTTTGTATGCCCCAAGGCTCCTTCCACAGAAGCTGAGAAAGTTTCTAGTGAAGATTTAACTGCCAGGTGCTGCTACTGCCCGGACTGGGTAATTTCAGGAAAAAAAGAAAAAAGAACTTATTCCTTGCTGGTTATTTGCTGAGTTTCAACTCATTACTAACAACTTTTCTAGGTAGTAGTTTTGTATTTTTAGAGTTTATAGTTGTTATTTGTTCAGGACGAATTTGTTGGGTATCTAGTTCCCACAAGAGAAGTAGAAGTTAGATTATCTCATTGCTTTCTGTGTAACTTGCAAGCAAATACATCAGTGTTTCTTCAAACAGATACTTAGAACCCTAGGCTAAATGGATACATGGCTGCCTATTTCTTTGATCAGATATCAATGAGTGTGCCCAGAACCCTCTGCTGTGTGCTTTCCGCTGCATGAACATCTTCGGGTCCTACGAATGCACATGCCCAATTGGCTACGCACTCAGGGAAGACCAGAAGATGTGCAAAGGTAAGGCCATAGGAGGGGAGTGATTAGAACCTCACTTGCCATGCTGGGAACATATTTTAATGATTTTCTATTTCTTATCTATCTTCTTCCAGAGCTTTACAGAAATGTTTGTGACAGCATTTTGCTGGTAGATTTCCATACCTACGTAACAAGACACTTGATAGTCTGCTCAGTCAGGTCAAAGATAGGATGGGTTGAGGAGCTCACCAGTTGTCACACTCTCGGGCTCTTATTACAGCAAAGATTCTCTTTTCCTGGACTTCTTACCATTAGGACCAAAGCTCAAGCTTATCAATCTAGAATACAGCCAGCAGCCCAGAAAGACAGGACTCCTCCTTTCTATGTCACATGTATGATTACATTTTTGGACCCCAAAACCAAAAATATGACTCAAAGCTACTGAACAATAGCCCATTCCTGAGAATTTCCTTTTTTAATATTTTTTCCATTAAAAATATGGTATAGACCTGGATGAATGTGCTGAAGGACTACATGACTGTGAATCCAGAGGCATGATGTGTAAGAATCTGATCGGCACGTTCATGTGCATCTGCCCACCCGGGATGACCCGACGGCCTGATGGAGAAGGTTGCGTAGGTAAGGCGCTAAGGGACGGGGTCGCTTACTTAATACTGCTATGCCAAGACGGATTTATGGCACTATTCCCAAATCATCTTAACTGCTAGATTTCCTCCATTACAGGGTCCTTGCCAGTATCATAGGTTCTGGATACTGCAGTGGCAATGAGGTCTGTCCTAGAATATAGGCCCTCTTGTTTTTCATAATTCCGTGTCCTATAAATCTAAAACACTAGATTTTGAAGTGTCAAACTCCTTGAAACAATTATGCTTATGTGACAAAATAAAAGTACGAGTTAATGTTCTCTCTCTCTGTCTCTCTGTCTCTCTGTCTGTCTCTCTCTCTCTCTCTTTTTAATCATTCCATGAATGAGGAGTGTGAAGAGGCAGATAATCTCCAGAACCCCATTACAGGCTAGATATGCCATTACAGGCATATCTCTATGACCTTGGCCATAATTTTTAACATGTTTGAACATCAGTTAATTCATCTATAAAGGGAGGAGGTAGGGCTGGATCCCTAAGCTGACTTCAGGAGTTTAAAATGTTGTGATTTTGCAATGCAAACCAAAGTCTCCTGCCGTGCAAGCTGGTCCTGGCCACTGCATCCACTGTCTCAGCACTTCTTCCCAAAAGTGTTGTCACCTGGGACACTGCAGCTCCTTCACAGTCTTCCTCCTCCTCCTCCTCCTCTAGAACAGGGGCTCCCCTCTTTTAATTAAGCAACTGCTGCCTACTCCTAATCTCTAGTACCTAGGAAAAAATGTGGGTAGTTTTGGAAAAATGTTTGAAGATCACTAATAATTTTTTATTTGGGGAAAAAAAAAACAAATAAGATTTCTTTAAAGTGTACCTATTAGTGATTGCCTCGTGCCAGAATCGGAATAGAGAATGGATGCAAGTGGACACTACGGAAACCTTTGGAAGACGGAAAAGTTCTAAAACTAGTTTGCAATGACTGTACAGCACTGTAATTTACCAAAAATCATTAGTGCACACTGAAAACATGCAGATTATGTAGCATCTAAATCATACCTTGATAAAGCTGTTTCAAAAATGAATCTATCACGGGAGAGGAAATACAAGAATGCTCACTGCACTTTTCCTGTATCAACAACAACAACAAAAAAGGAACCAACCTCAATGCCGATCCTAGGAGCACAGGAGCATAGCTAAATAAATGTGGCTAAACAAATGTGGCTGTGAAATGAATGAATCGAGAAGTCTAGTAAATAGAAAAATCTTACTAAGGTCATTAAATTTCAATGCAAATGCCAACAGAATACTTTCTGGAGAAGGCTTCATTTTAACAATGACAGAATAAAAATGTGTTACTTCACTCCCATCCCCTAAAGGTTTTAGAACTATGACAGGGGAGGGAGAGAACAGTCTCAGATTTAGTGAAGAAGTGGTCCCAGTTACAGACTCTGAAAAATATTCCTTGAAATGATATAAAATTTCAAACAAAAACACAGATGTTCAGTGGCATAGTGTTTCTTTAAGCTTTGGCAAAATATAGATATCTCTGAAAGTACCATATTTTGCCATGTGTAATGTACACTTTTTGCTGGAATTTTTGAGGGGAAAAATAAGGTGCATTATACATGGGTATAATGATTACATGGCATGGGCATAATAATCCCATATATGATGTGCACAAAAGCATGGTGTACATTATACATGGCAAAATATAGTAACTGCCCCAATTTTTAAAGTTTATCCAACAGTCTTTGAATAGGAGATAGAGCACATAGGCGAGTGAGAGAAGTATAGGGTATTTCTGTAGCAGCCCCGTACTACATAGCAATGTCAAAAGACACAGGAGTAAAAGAGAAATCATAGCGACATTGAGACTTAAGAACTTGACCCAGAGCCACACTGAACTCCTAATTTACCTGAAAGCTTGAGTGTGCACACATCCCAAGGACAAAGAGCGTAACAGATTTGGGGAGAGAGTGTTCATACAACAAACCTGAATGGAAACTGTTGATTATGTCCAGTTAATCAGCACTGGTGATTTTCTTCTGCACTATTTTTCAGCAAATAGCTGGACTGGAGAAAATTATTCAAAGATGAATAATTATACAAGATTGCAACTAATGTATATATTCTGGGGCAGCATGGGGCAGGGACAAGGAAAATAAATAAGAGGTACACTAAGATACCTCAGGAAGCAGAAGAGTTTAGAAAAATAGTTTTAATAACTAAAATATCAATAAAATTCAAATAGAAAGAAGACATCAAGAAAGAAGATGAAACAATATCAAGAAATAGTGGCCTAGCAGAGTTTAGGAAAGAAATAAAGCTACCACAGAAATTAATGTCACATTGGAAATAATAAAAAATAGAGAGGGATGTCAATGCAGTTAGTAATGTGATATGGAAGTGATTAATAAGAAGACAACAGAGGTGGAAGACAAAGTCAACATACACATAAACGAAGTCCCTGAAAAAAAGAAAGCTAAACAAATAAACACAGGAAAAATGTTTAAATATATTTGAGTATTTGTAGAAGAAATACTTTTTTTTCTAAGATTTTATTTATTTCTTTTTAGAGACAGGGGAAGGGAGGGAGAAAGAAAGGGAGAGAAACATCAATATGAGAGAAACACCAATAGGTTGCCTCTCATATGCGCCCTGACCAGGGACCTAATCCGAACCTAGGCATTTGCCTTGACTAGGAATTGAACCAGTGACCTATGACTTTGCAGGATGACACCCAACCAACTGAGCCACACTGGTCAGGACATAGAAGAAATTCTTGTAGAAAATATTTAAACTTGCGTATCAGAAGAGTACATTGCTCCATGGAAAACTATTGCAGAATAGTCATTCATTTACTCAATTATTTATTGGATATCTGCTGTTTGTGGTCTAGGGATATCATTATAAACTAGAAGGACAAGTTTTCCTTCCTCCTATCCCCACCCATTCTCAAGTGGTTTATGTTCTAGTCAGGGAGAAGCATTCATCAAACAAATAAAGAAATAACATCATAATCTCATATAGTGGTAAGTCTTTTTGAGAAAATAAGATTTAATGATTGAGTGGGAATTACTGTATTTTGCTGTCTGTAACAAGTACCCAGGCTTTTGGTCCAAACTTTGAGGGGAAAAAAATACTTCATTTTAATTTTTTAACTCAATTGTTTATTTATATTTAGATACTTGTTTTTGTATTATAAAGGAATTTTAGCACTTATTTTTGAATGTACAGATATCATTATTGCTTTCCTGAGTTACACTTTTAACACATAAGCATAAATAAAAGAAAAACATTTACACAGGAATGGAATTAGTACTATCCATATGTAATGAACATCCTTATTTTTCCCTCAAAAATTTGGGGAAAAAGTATGCATTTTACATAGCAAAATATGGTACTTTAGAGAACACTTTTTTAAAAATATTTTATTTATTTATTTTTAGAGAGAGAAGAAAGGGAGAGAAACATCAATGTGTGGTTGCCTCTCGCATACCCCCTACTGGGGATCTGGCCCACAACCCAGGCATGCGCCCTGACTGGGAATCAAACCAGTGACCCTTTGGTTCGCAGGCCAGCACTCAATCCACTGAGTCACACCAGCCAGGGCTGCCATTAAGCATTTTTTTAGAATATACTTTTAAGGAAGGCATCTCCGATGAAGTGACATTTGAACTGGGAGCTAGAAAGGAAAAATAAGGAAATAGCAAGAACAAAGACCCCTTAGCAGGAATGAAAGCCAGCGTAGCAGATGTTTCTGCCAGGAGAGTGGCATGAGGTAGGCAGGGCATTTCAGGCCATGGTAAAGAGTTGGCTTTATGCTAAGCGCAGTGTGGCAGGGGGACTCAGTGTGTGCACCCTGAAGATGGATGGTGAATGTGAGAAATCTAGTTTCACATCTACTAGCTCTGTGACCTAGGGCAAGTTGGCTTCCTGTGTGCCTCAAATTTCTCATCTAAAAACAAACAGGAATGATGAGATCACTTACCTCAGAAGATTATTGGAAGCATTAAATTAGGGAATTCATGTAAAAACCCTTAAAACAGCGCTTGAAATATAGTAAAATTTCAGTTAAGTGATAGTTGTTTTATTCTCTAATTTACATTTTAAAAGATTTCTGGTTGCCTTATAGATAACACAGTGAAAGGGTGTCGGAGCAGAAGCAGGGTTTGTTTGGCTATTTCAATCATCTAGATGAGAGACAAAGGAGGCTCAGATACAAGCCATAGCAGTGAAGAAACGTGGGGAAATGGACAGATTCAGAATATACTTTGAAGATAATGAACAGAACTAACGGATGGATTGATTGGATATTGTGGATTAAGGAGGGGGTACAAAAGATGAGTCCTAGAGCTTTTACCGGAATAATTGATTAGGTGAAGCGACTATTAACTGATGATAAGGGTAAGACTGGAAGAAACGGGCGTGATTATGGGCACAGAAGAATAAAGTTCTGTTTTGGCCATGTTAAGGGTCAGATACATACTAAATTTGCAGTGGTAACATCAAGCGGGCTATAACTACAGATTGCTGGCAAATAGGTAGTGTTTAAAAATCATAAGATAGGAAGAGAACACTGAGAGAGAGCAGAGTAGAAGAAGCAGTGACTGAGCTCTGGGTACCACACTATTTAGAGTGATTAAAAATATTTAGTAGACGAAAACTAAGTAGCCAGCAAGACAGAAAGTTCTCCAGGTCATTGTGAAGTCATGAGAGTTACAAGAGTTTATTATTCAGACATTTAGAGAGTAGTCACTTGTGTATAATGGTGCTGAGATATAGAATAAGATATAGACAGAGAAGTAATTAGATTCGGTGACCTCTTCAGGAATAGTTTCCATGTTGCGGTAGAGCACATGGGTTATGAAAAGAATTAGAGATGAGGAAGTGGAAATGAAAACCATAGATAATTCTTTCAAGAAATTTGTGTGGAACCACAATAGCCAGCACAATCTTGAGAAAGAAGAACAAAGCTGGAGGCATAATGCTTCCTGATTTCAAACTATGTATACAACTATAGTAATCAAAATGTTAGGGTATTGGCATAAAACACACATAGATCAATTTGGGTGAGAATAGAGAACTCAGAAATAAACCCATGGTCAATTAATGTTTGACAAAGGAGCCAAGAATATACTATAGGGAAACAGTCTCTTGAATAAATAGAGCTGGGAAAATTGGACAGCCACATGCAAAAGAATGAAACTAGACAACTATCTTATACCATACACAAAAATCAACTCAAAATGGATTACATACTAGAAGGTAAGGCCTAAAACCATAAAATTCCTAAAATAAAACAGCGTGGTAAGCTTCTTGGCATTGGTCTTGGCAGTGATTTTATTTTTAACACCAAAAACAAAAGCAAAAACAAAAAGTAGGACTCTATCAAACTAAGAAGCTTCTGCTGAGGAAAGGAAAGCATCAATAAAATGAAACGGCAACCTACAGAATGGGAGATAATATTTGCTAACCACAGAACTGGTGAGAGTTAATATCCAAGTAACTCATACAACTCAATAGTAAGTAGTAATAATAATAAAAACTGGATTTTAAAATGGGCAAAGGACCTAAATAAGCATTTTTGCAAAGAAAATATACAGTGGTGAACAGGTATGTGAAGAAGTGCTCAATATCACTAATCATGAGGCAAATGTGTTGGGGGGGGGCCTATAATGAGATCTCACACCTGTTAGGATGGCTGTTATAACAGAGATGAGATAAGTGTTGACCAGGGTGTGGAGAAAAGAGAAGAACCCTTGGGCACTGCAGGTGGGAATGTAAATTGGCGCAACCACAATGTATGTTCTCAAGAAATTAAAAATAGAACTACTGACTAACAATTCCCCTTCTGGGTATATATCCAATGGAAATGAAACAATTATCTCAAAAAGATATCTGTACTTTTGTGTTCATTGTATGATTATTTATAATAGTCAAGGTGTGGAAGCATTCTAAGTGTCTGGTGGGTAAATGAATCAAAAATATGATCTGTACATACATGTATATGATATATATACATATACATATATATACATTATGTATATAGTGAAATACTATTCAGCCTTTAAAAATAAGGAAATAATGTTATTTGTAACAACAGTGGGTGAACCTGAAGGGCATTGTGCTAAGTGAAATAAGCTGGGGGAAAGGCAAATCCTGTATGATATAACTTATATGTGGAATCTTTAAAAAACAGAAAAAAGAACTTCTAGTCAAGATGGCATCATAGGCAGACATGGCTTACCTCTTTGCACAAGCACATAAAAGTTGTAACTAAAATGTAGAACAACTATCACTCAGAACCATCAGAAATTGAGTTGAGTGGAAGTCTGACAACTACGGAATTAAAGAAACCACATCCATCCAGACTGGTAGGAGGGGCAGAGATGTGGAATAAGCTGGTCCCTCACCCACATGTGGTGGATAAAAATTTGGGAAGGCTATCTCAGGACCAAGGAGTCCCAGCCCCACACCAGAATGCCCAGCCCAGGGTTCCAGTGCCAGGAAGATAGATACCCACAACTTCTGGCTGCAAAAACCAGTGGGGATTGAGTCGGTGGAAGAAACTGCTGTAGCCCCAAGCAGTTCCTCTTAGAGAACCCACACATGGACTCACCTACTCAGACTCACTCCCTCTGAGCTCCAGCATCAGGGTGGCAGCTTGAAAGTTACCAGTGGGAGAAACTGAAGTGTCTGGCATCAAGGTGAGCAGAAACCGTTGTGCCTTTTCTAAACCTTCCCCCTATAGAACCACAGAGCCAGCAAGCTGATGCCATATTTGACACTCCATCAACCTGGCTAACATTGTTTGACCACCTTGGAGATCCCTAGAGACACCACCCCACCCAACTTATGGCCCCCCTGAAGGTGCTTTTCCATATGAATGGCTGGTGTTGGTTCATGCTTCACAAATTCCTAAATCCAACAAACAACAACTGGCCTCAGTGAGCCCCAGGCCCAGCACTAGCAGCTGCCCGCCTAGATTCACAGCTTGGCTTCACCTGGGGATCTCCAGGCCCAGCACAAGCAGTATCCAACTCAGATTGCCTTATAGCTCAGGCAGAATGGCCCTGGAAAAACACAGGCAGGGGCTGACCTTGGCCTGTACCACCTAGGAAACCCCAGGGCCAGTGCACCCAGTGAACAGCCACAGACCATGTCAGAGCACCACCACCCTGCCCCTGCACAGCTGATCCTCCACAGAGGGTAGAGGTTAGTGGTAAGGGGTCACAGCCAACTGGCCTGGGTAAATCCCTCCCATTGATCTGCCAACAGCAACCAAGGTTCAACTACAAGAGAAGGGTGTACTCAGCCCACATGAAGGGTGCACCTCAACTGCCCAGCCTCAGTGATAGGGGAGGCTGTGCCACTGGACCCTACAGGACACCTACTATATTAAGCCATGCTACCAAGACAGGGAGTCAAAGCAGCTCTATTTAATACGTAGAAACAAACACGGGGAGGCTGCTGAAAGAAGGAGACAAAGAAACATGGCTCAAATGAAAGAACAAAGTTCCAGAAAAAGAGCTCAATGAAATGGAGATAAGCAATCTATTAGATGCAGGGTTCAAAACACTGATTATAAGGATGCTCAAGGAACTTAATGAGGACCTCAGCAGCATAAAAAAGATCTAGTCAGAAAAAAAGGATGCACTAATTGAGATAAAGAACAATTTACAGGGAAACAATACTAAAGTGGAGGAAGCCAACAGTCAAATCAATGATTTGGAACATAAAGAATCAAAAAACAACCAATCAGAACAAGAAGAAAAAAGAACCCTCCATAATGAGGGTAGTATAAGCAGCCTCTGGGACAACTTCAAGAGGTCCAACATTCACACCAAAGAGGTGCCAGAAGGAGAAGAAAAAGCGAGAAATTGGAAACCTATTTGAAAAAATGATGAAAGAAAACCTAATTTGGTAAAGGAAATAGACATGCAAGTCCAGAAAGCACAGAGTCCCAAACAAGATGGATGCAAAGAGGCACATTCCAACACACTTCACAAGTAAAATGCCAAAGGTTAAAGATAAAGAAAGAATTTTAAAAACAGCAAGAAAAAAGAATTTAGTTACCTACAAGGAAGTTCCCATAAGACTGACAGTTGATTTCTCAAAAGAAACTTGGCAGGCTAAAAGAGATTGGCAAGAAATATTCTAAGTCATGAAAAGCAGGGACCTTTCAGCTAAGACAGCTCTGCCCAACAAAGCTATCATTTAAAATCATAGGACAGATAAAGAGCTTCCCAGACAAGAAAAAACTAAAAGAGTTCATCATCACCAAATCATTATTATATGAAATGTTAAAGGGACTTATTTAAGAAAAAGATCAAAACTATGAACAATAAAATGGCAAAAAAATACAAATCAACAGTTGAATAGAAAACAAACTAAGCAAATGAGAGGAACAAAGACAGAATCATCAACCATCAGAGTTTTGATGGTTGCCAGACGGGAGGGGAATGTGGGGGAATGGATGAAGAGGTGAGGGGATTAAGAAGTACAAATAGGTAGTCACAGAACAGTCATGGGGATGTAAAGTACAGTGCAGGAAATGGGACAACCAAAGAACTTACACACATGACTCATGGACATGCACAATGGTGGGGGGATTGCCTGAGGGATTGGGGGGTGTGGGTGGAGGGGAGACTAAAAGGGGAAAAATCAGGCCAACTGTAATAGCATAATAAATAAAATACAATTTTTGGAAAAAAAAGTTAAACTCAGAAACAAAATGTAAAAGTGGATTCCTGGGGGCAGGGGTTAGGAAAATAGGGACAGGTTGGTAAAAGGGTACAAATTTGCAGTTATAACATGAATAAAGTCTGAGGAGCTGATGTATAACATGGTGATTATAGTTGGTAATACTGTATGATATAATTGAAGTTTGCTGAGAGAGTAGAATTAAATATTCTCACACACAAAAAGTAAATATGTGAGTTAATGCATGTGTCCATTAACTCAATGGGAAGAATCCTTGCACAAGGTATATGTATCATGTACACTCTAATTATCTGGCAGTTTCATTTGTCAGTTATACTTCACTAAAGCTGTAATGTAATAAAATAAAATGAAAGTCAGTGAGTCGAACAGTGTGACTTAAAATGTTGGGCATCATTCCACAAGCCCAAGGTCTCCGGTTTGATTCCCGGTCAGGGCACATGTCTTGATTGTGGGCTGGATCCCTGGTTGGGGGTGTGCAAGAGGCTACCGACCAATGTTTCTCTCCTTCTCTTTCTCCCTCCCTTCCTCTCTCTCTAAAATTAAATTTAAAAAAAAATTAAATGTTTTTTTAAAAATGAGAGTCCAAGAACTGAGCAGAAAAAAAACTTTTTTTTTTGCCCTAAAGGGAGCCAAAATGTGGCAGTAGCTGGAAGAGTAATATGTTATCGAGAGATTTTTTTTTAAAGATGAAAGTCACTAGAAAATGTATGCTGAAGGAAAGATTCATTGAAAAAAGGGGAATTGTGAAATACAGAGTACAAGTTCAAAGACTTGGACTTGAGAAAAACCAGAGATACTTGAGCTGTTGAAAAAGGACTAAAGATTGAAAGTGGGGGTACAGACAGGTAGTTTATCGTGGGGAGGTGAAGGATCTTAATACATGATAGTCATTTTAGAAAATGGGAGCGTAGATGTACTAGGAAGTACAGTAGGATTGCCCAGGGCGTATTAGTACCCGTCTGAGAGTTGAGTGGGGGCAGACTGTGGGAGCAGGGACAGAGTGGCCTGGATGGAGGAGGGCAAAGGACGGGGGATTGGGACAACTAACTGTAATAGGAAAAACAAGAATAAAATATTAAGCAAGGGGCAATAGCATGGTAAATATAAAACAATAATATAAAAAGGAAGGTAAGATACAAACATACCAGTATTCATAATAAGTAGTTGAAATTGTTGGTTAACAATAAATGTACTTCTAAAGTTTTTAAAACATCTAGATTGGTGCTTTGTTACAAGAAATATACCAAATGAAAATGTGAGACAGGTTGAAAATAAAGGAATGGCCCTGGCTGGTGTGGCTCAGTGGATTGAGCACCGGCCTGCAAACCAAAAAGTTGCAGGTTCAATTCCCAGTCAGGGCACATGCTTAGGTTGCAAGCCAAGTCCCCACTAGGGGCCACGTGAGAAGTAACCACACATTGA